>WTSP01005319.1:12173-31946 GCA_025331215.1 Actenoides lindsayi | reverse complement strand
CTCCCCCTTTCCCTTTCCCTTTCCCTTTCCCTTTCCCTTTCCCTTTCCCACACATACTTTAGTATTTACCGTGACAGGCCTCATTTCTCCTTTTAAAAGAATGCATAAATGAGCTATGAATATTTGATCCTTTTTTAAACAAATATTTTGGCTTGACAAGTCAGAGTAGATAAGACTACCCAAGATGGTAGCCAGCTGCTCTAGAGGAGGGAGTGTAGGTAGAGCAGGAGCTGCTGTTAAGAGGCATCACCTTTCTCAGACACTGTACGGAGGCTGCTGCATAAGGCAGGGCATCAGCCACAGAAACGCTCCACTATTTCTTCCAAGCTTTCTGGTTTTGCACAGACAGCTTCAAAGCTGTTGATGATTCTGCATTTTGGTGCTGGAGGACAAATGTTGCTGTGCCTGTGCTCTGCTTCAGCACATGCATAAGTGGCCCTGATGACTCTGGTGGAAAGAGTCACAGTTTATGGTCAAACACCTCTGTGTCCCTTTCCAGGATCATGGCTTAAATGGTGCATAATTCTCTGTTAGGGTTTTTAGGAGGCTCTTGCTTTATTACTGGACAAATTATCTGACTCTCTAGTCAATTCAGATTAGTTGCTTTATAGGGAAGTTATCAGCCTCACACTACAGAGTAATGTAATAAGTGAAACGGATCATGGGCTTCCTGGATATCCATTTATGGGTTTGTTCAGATTGTATTTCAGGCTTGACTTGCATGGATATTGTAATCTGTACAAACGCTTCCCAGGTACTGTGCCATGATGATATTTTGAGCTAGTGACAAAAAAAAGAGATTTTCAAAAAATGCCCACTTTTATCTGCTTTGCACTGAGTTTGGGAGCATGAGAAAGTCGTATTTCAAATAAATAATTTAATAAACCTCTTTTCACTCACTATTTTACTTTTTCTGCAGTTGTCACTATGGCAAATTTAAAAAGAGCAATACCCAAATTTTCTGAGTTTCTGGATCATTCACCTTTTGTCCAAAGATAAAGAGTCAGCTTTAGTTTTCTTGGTGAGAAAAAAGACCAAAAATAAAATGTTACATTAAATGAAATTACATTTGCAAAAGTTCAGAGCAGACTTTTCTGCTTTGTTGTAAATTTACAACATGGAGAGGTAGTGCAAGATTCATTGGAGTCAGTGCAGGGTGCTCTTGACTTCAGAAGACTTTCTGTTTGGCCCAGAAGGAAAATGTTACCGACTGTGGAATCTTTCTACTGAGGTGACTCCTTTCCGGTGTGCTTTTTATTTTTTTGGGTTTTTTTATTATAACATTACACCAAGCAATATTTTGAATATTAGGAAAAGCTGAAAGTTACTGATGAGCACAGGAATAGGGAACAATTTAACCACTGCATTAAAAATCTTGCCTGGGACAGTTCTTGATTTCCACCTAAGCCACCAGCAAAATATTCGTATTGATCCAGTATCCAAATATTGTGACCCCCTTGTACTTTTCAGCTTCTAAGATGTACATTACCAGGACACCACTGAAAGCTGCAGGTGATGAGCAGTGCCTTTCTGTATGCCACCTCACTGCTGTAAATATATATGGACATGTTGCTGAATCATCTGAGGGACATCTTAGGCAGTGAGATTGAAGGTCTATGTTCCCTAGCTGTGATAATTCATCATAGCAATGTTATAGGTATCTTACATAGTGTTTTTACTTTAGGTATATATCCTCAGCAATTAGGTCCTGGACAAAGCATACTGATGGGGCAAAGTCCTCTGAAATATTGAAAAATTCATTACACTTCATGTATAGATTTGAGAACATCAGGATTAGGACTCAGTTATTCTGCAGTGCAAAAAACCACGCAGCCCGTAAACAGTACAAATGTCACAAAAAAAATGCTTTCCCTCTCTTTGTTGTTTGGAGGACATTTGTGGAAGGGTGGTGGAATCAATGGGAGAATGTGGGGGTTTTTTAATATATAGTATACATTCTTTTGTATTGAGCTTCCACAGATGAAAGTGCTCATGGTAATGTGTCCTTGTGACATTCTGTTTGAAAATATTAGTCTTTCTTCAAAGAAGAGAAAAGGAGAAGCTGTAGCTTTAAATTGTATGAGCATGGGAAAATCAGACATGGTAATAAAAGTCGATGTTTGAGTGTGTCAGATAAAATTTATTAGATAGGGGTCTCCAGCTCAATGCATTCCTGTGCAAAATTCTTGGTAAGCTGCCAGAAAGTGAACTCTGAGCATTAGCACAGTAGAAAATATTTATACTGGTGTAAAGCTGCTGGCTGTGATATGTTTCTGCTCTTTTAAAATAGCTTGTCACAAATGCAGAGGTGTCAATAGAGGTCAAACTGTAGGGAAGTACACAATTTAATGAATCAATTATATGCTTACCAGACAATAAGTAATACTATTGTGGAAAAAATGAATTATTAACATGTGAAAATAATTTGTGAGCTGCAACAACATATACAGTAGCAATCAGGGTTAAGTTTCTAAAAGTGTTCAGTCAATCTAATTGCTTTCCCAGTAAGGTCAGCACAACAGATTTCTCTTGTTTTGTGCTCTTTCTTTTTAGAGCATTATCTCCAATATAAATGACTGTGTGAAGACACTCCAGCACACCTCAGTGCTTGCTTCACTTGCTACTGCAAGCTCACATTTCATTAAAATTGAGCCCAAGAAAGGACTGTTAAATAATTTTCAAATATATTGCATTGCTTTTGCTTTATTAAGATATAGCTTTTATATCGGTGATAAGTACTCTTTGCAATGAGTAGGGCTACCTTGGAGTAGGGCTACCTTGAGATCAAGTTTTTATTCCATCTGACCTTTGTCGCAAATTATGATAGTTAGTACCTTTTCAAGAAATTTTAAAAACTGTGACATTTGAAGAGGGCACCTTTTCCTCCCCACACAACTTGGATGCAATGAGCTGCCTTGATCAACATTTCCCTACGGTGGCTCTTCTTTCCTTCATATGATTTCCTTTTGCATGTTGCACTTGTGGATATTTCCCTTGAAATCTACAGGAAAAAAAAAAGACTTGCCCTAAATCAACCTCCTGCCCAAAGCTGCTGACAAAAGCCAGTGGGAACCATACATGTTTGGTCTCAGAATAATCAGTAGGGACTTTAGATAGAGTACCACAAATAGTCAACAGCTGAATTGCAGTTTCTCTACGGTCACAGAAATTATGATGTAAAGTAGAAGGCTGACCTTAAATCTACTGAATCTTAGACAATTTTCCTCTCAAAAATTAAATTAAAATTAAATTACTTATCAACCACCTCATAAATATCCAAGAGTTTAACTACTATTTCTTAATATGTATTTTTTGAACCATGGTGATGTAAGAAAGATAGCAATATAATTCCTTGTTTATTTGTTTTTTTCACAGTATTTGATCTTTGACAGCTTGTCTTTTAACATCAGAAAAAAACGTCAGATTAATATAACACCTTGATTAACCTGTCATTTTCAGAGTGGAATGTTAATTTGTTGTTTTCAGTCCTGCTTTCCTTTGGCTTATGGAGGTGCTCACTGCAAATCTTCTACTTCTCTTTTATATTAAGCAGGATACAAAAAAATTTCCCAACATCAGTCTCAGCTTCCATATTTATATCAGTCAGACTAACACCTTTTTGGTGAATTTAGACTAATCACAATTTCCCATTTGTTCAGATCCCAGAATTTAAGAAAATATCAGCGAATTCTCTATTAAAACTAACATTTAATAGCAACTTTAGAAATATTCAGGCCAAACAAAAACTAAAGGCCATGTTCCACATCTGGTACTCAAATTTTAGGAGAAAGATGTAAGTTTTTACTGAGGTTGAAAGGCCCATGTGAAAATATAACCTGGAGATGTGTATAAATAGAGAAACTGGTCTGAATGATAAATTAGCTACTACTTAATGTACTTTACTAAGCCAATATTAATACCTCAAATGAAAAATGAATCTATAACACATCAAGTTGTTGAAAACTGGTGTCACTGGTAGGAATAGAATTCACATACAACACTGCCAGACTTTGCTGGATTATAAGGTGTTGCAAAGGTATTTTCTTACTGCAGTAGCACAGCTTAGTTAATCAAATATACATGGTTCCTCGAGGTAATCAGGAGGAGTCTATCAGGAAACAACATGTATGTAAGTTACCATGTGCATGTTGGCTGCTCTGCTGTAGCTGATACACAGAATTCCTGACAGAGAAGAAAGTCTCTGTCACTGAAGTTTAAGCTAATATATCGTATAGTTTTATCAACAAAACAGCATTTATTTCAACCGTTAACATTAATTCTCTCCTCTGAGGAAGTAAATAAATGTCTTCAAACCGTGACATAAACACAAGCAAAAAAATCAAAAAGAAACCACATTACTATCTTGAGGACTGACAACTTGTCTCTTTTTCCTCTCCTGATTTGCAAAGTCACAGGAAGCCTGTGTTATCCCCTCTTTAGACGGAATACTGTTCTCATCAGACAGACACTTTAGAGATGGAAAACTCAAAATAACATGCCCAGGATAGTCACAGATGTGGACAGTGATTTGGAAAGCATAGCTGCTTCTTTGTAGAATGGGTAAATCTATGAAGTGGTAAAATTCACTCCTTTTATAAAGAAAAATTCCTTCCAAAGTGTAGGCAAAAGGTAATTTGCAAATGATTTTGTAGAATTCCATGATCTCACAAGAACAGATTTTATTTGTAAAAGCACAGTGAATATATATGTAAGAAAGGATATTTTTATTTCTACTTGCAATAAACAAGATTTCTGGATATTGATTCAAAATGTACGCATTTTACCTCTGTGGCAAAATGTCTAAATGGGGCCAGGAGCCTGTTTCGGTTCAATTTTTGATGTTTCAATATAATTTTTTCTAGGTCTCCCAAGACACGGTGATGTACAGAGCCCTAATAGATATTGCAGTCATACAGAACTTTGTGTCACAAAAGGATCAGATTGAATTAGAGTAAATATCTACTATACAGTTAGAGGTACATTTCTGCTCAGCTGAATTAGAGAATTTACTGGCACATCTCCATAAACATGACTCTCTGTACTAGGAAATAGTTAATCTTTTATTACATCGGCTAGCCTTGTGGGATTGCTTTAGTGATTCATTATAGAAATCAAAGTAAATTCTACAGTATTGTGCAGTTTGGCTCATCCAATTGGAAAAACCCTAATGATCAAAAAAGCATGTGTTCTTACTCAGATATGTTTTATGACATGGCTGTAAAATGTACCTACCACAGGTTTTTATTGTTTCAAAGACAATAAGCACAGCGATTTTCAGGTTTCTATTGTTCTTACAGCTGAAGCTGTGAATGTCCCCTTTTCACTGATATGAGTGACAACTACATTTACTCCTACCAAAGAGACATGATTAATTACTGTGTTTCATTGATAAAGTTTAAACCTATGGAAATTATAGCATTGCATTTGAGACATGACTCTGAATAGTGTGTCAGCTTTTCAACCATAAACAACAATGCATAAGAATATATAACTTGGCAGAAAGACCTTTTTGAGCTAAATCTTAACATGTATTCTAGTAGTCCAGAAATCATTTATTTCCTGACATCTGCCAGCCTTACTCAGAGGAGGTAGTGCTTCAACTCTACAAGGGGTTCCATTCACTTCAGTGGGCATAACCATGTAGAAAAGAAATTCTGGATAATTTAAGATGTTGATTGCAACAGTTTAAATATATTTTTCTCAGAAAACAAACCCAGAATAAAGAAGACATACTTGTCTTTTAGCAAACACGTTTAAAGGAAACTTACTGCAGAAATAATAGTGAAATCTCAATCCTACTGAAATCCAAAGGAGTTTTCGCATTGAATCACATTTGTTCAGATCTGTATTTGAAAGTATGTAGTTACCTTTTGGTAGTCACTTTGTATTACTGAGCTGTATTTTTGTATGAATTTATTACAATTCCATTTGAGCAGGGCTCCAGTAACAATGAAAAAGGTTCATTCCTATTATGCCTGAGAGAACAGAGGTTTTATAGAACCCAGGGGAATTTCAGGCATGCTGTTTCTCACAGAACTGACTGTTTGCAGGAAGGGAGAGTATCTAAGGTTTGGATAGTTTGTCTTAAATTACCAGGTCTTTAAGTGCCAGTAATTCAATTACAAAAATTCTGAATTTTCATAGCCAACAGCTATGATGTGGTCAAAAGAACTGTCCATTTTTCATTATGGCAGAAAAATCCAGACCTCTCTGGACACTATCCAAGCCATATCTTCCCAGTCATCCCCAGAACATATACACTGAACTCATGTTCTGCCAGTTGGTGTCCTAACTGAACTTCAACCCTTAACATATGCTTTGAATGTTGCTACAGGTCCTCAGTTGACAAATAATTGCTATGATGCCCTCATCTCCTTAGAGGAGATTATTCACTGTATTAAATATTTTTAATGAGAGGAACCGCTCAAAAACACTCTCTGCAGTTGTAATACTAAGTGATAAATACCTGAAAAGATTTGAATTACCAGTTTCTGAGTGCCAGTAAGACTCCATTATCTAAAGCGTGCCTGAACTACATGCCAGAGAAGGGAAGAGAATTACAGAAAATGGAGATGTGGCTTTTTGGCAGGTAGTCTTCTACTTACAAGCATGAAAGTTTGTACCAGAACTATATGTGAACTAGAACATAAAATGCTATGGAGTAATAATGAAAGACAACAGTCTTATCTGGAAAAGAGGAGGTTTTACAATCTGTTAAGAGCAAAGGTCAGTTAAAATGCCAGCAAGTTGTAGAAACTCAGATCATACATAAGCTCTCATCTCACCCTGCAATAGTGACCAGACTATGGCCCTCTGAGCCATTTGTGTGGATTTCCTTACATCTACTCTGCCCAGGGCCAGCAGCCCCAGAAGCAGCCACACCAAACAGACTGCACAGCCACTGATAGTACACTGTACATGTGGTTTCACTGTTCTCTGCATACATGTTCCCATATTTGCACAGTGGTTCTCATGGTTTTTTCCCTGTCATGTGTTGTTCGGGCAAATGTACATTTTTTAAGAATTATTTCTGTTGTAAAGCAAAGGAGGGTTGCCATATGTATTTAAGGACTGTTCTGTTGCACCATGAGAAAAATAACACATTCTAGTAGACTTGGTCAAAACTGAAGTGCTCCATTCTTTCATAGAATCATAGAATGCTAGGGGGTGGAAGGAACCCCTGGAGATCATCGAGTCCAACCCCCCTGCCAGCGCAGGATGACCCAGGGCAGGCCACACAGGAACAGATCCAGGTGGGTCTTGAATGTTCCCAGAGAAGGAGTCTCCACAGCCTCCCTGGGCAGCCTGTTCCAGTGCTCCATCACATTTCTTGTTTCCCTGTGGTTTGGGTTGTGATTTGGTCATCTCAATGCTTTTAAAAAAAATTGTTTCATGTACCCTTGTCTTAGTTTTCATGACTGAAATCATAATAATAATTCAAAGTACAAGAAAAGAAAATATTGAGAGTACACATAGGAAAAGGTAATAGAAAAACAAATATGAATTTTAAGGGAATTTGTTAGAAGTATGTTAATACTTAAAAGAAAAGGGATTACATTTCAGTCCCATTGAGTGATATTAATATATTCATACTGTAATTCAAGTTTAAAAAGTGCTGCCGTCTTAAGCATTCCTATTCACTATCTTTATGCTAATATGTGGATTTTTGATAAAGAGATTTGTTCATTAGAAACCAGAGTGATATGGTACTACTACTATAACAATTTTAAGTGCAGATCTCAGTTTATGAGGAAGCATTTTAAAGGTCAGGAATTTGCTGATCCCTGAAAAAAAACAACATGGCACGTGATAATAATGTTCTCCAGCTACTGTCGAACTTGTCTAAATTTTAGGGACAGATTTGGACATGAAAGAACTCAGACCCTGACAGATCAAACTGCGATGCCAATATCATCACTCTGCCTCCTGATTCTCCTTTGTGGGATGGTATCTGCTATCTAGTGGTTTACACTTTGGACAAAACATAGCCCACCAGGTCTAATTCTCTAGTTAGGCACTTCAACAATGGCTCACAGAAATGTAGGCACCTGACACTGGGTGGATGGAAAGAAGAGGGGAATTAAATGCCCACAGAGGTTTCAGCCAGTTGGACTTTAGGACTTCTCTTCAATGACTGTATGAGAAAATCAGGCCCAATCAGAAGGTGAAGTCCATATAGTCCATGAATTTAATTTTCTACCTCTTTGGCTGAAAGCCTAGGAACCTAATGTGAATGGGATTTACTGGAGAAAATACAGGGATGACCAAAAAAGATGATTAAGGGACTGGAGCATCTTCCATATAGGGAGAAGATGTCAGAGATCAGACTTATTAGCCTAGAGAGGAGAAACTTCAGGAAGATTTCAACATATATATATATTTGAAGGGTGAGAACAAATATAAGGGAGCCAGGCCCTTCTCAATAGTTTACAGTGACTAGACAAGAAGCAATGGGAACAATCTGAAACATGGGAGACTCCGTCAGAACATCAGGAAACACTTTTTTTCCTGTGAGGGTGATCAAAAGATGGGATAGGTTGCCCAGAGAGGTTGTGGAATCTCCATCCTGGGAGATATTCCAACACCATTTGGACTAAGTCCTGGGCAGTTCTCTCTATCTGACTCTTCTTGAGCAGAGGGGTTGTACTAGATGATCTCACAAGCTTCTCCCAGACTCTCCCATTCTGTAATTCTGTGATTTCTCACATCTCACTAGACACATCAGATATGGAATATATGGGTGGCAACTCCAGCACCTACTGCTAACATGATAACTCAGCAGTTAGGCCATTGTGCCACACCTGGACCCATCTTCCCAATGTCCCTAATTAAGTCTCCCTAGTGTGTCTTTCCAATCCTGCATTTTGAAAATGGAGCAGGTTGCAAGCAAGAATAACACTCAAGGCATTCAGATGGATAAGCCAGAACACATCTTTGCCCTCTACTCTTCAGTTTCTTTGGTTTTGTTTATAATGGTCTGGGTAAATACATACACCTTCAAGGCAGCAGGTCCTGGACCCCCTGTTTGTGTCTTCTCTTGAGTTTATACTCTACCACCAGTAACAGGTTTTCATTTCATGCTTCTTGCATATGTGTCTATCTACTGGCTCCTGGTGAAATCAGAAGAAAGCACCTTCTTCAGTTATGAGGTCCATGGTCTGATTGGTGTTCTGGACACTTGACAGAGGTGCAAGTCCTGCTGTCTCACACTGTCCAGACAATGAAGAAAGAGGCTGGTCTTGCCAGAGCAGGCCATTTCTACTGGGTAAGAAAATAATTTTCAGCTAAAAGCTGATAATGTCCCTGGGGCAAAGACAACAGCTTTACTCTGTATTTGAACCATGCTTTCGTACCACATGTCCTGCCTAGTCCAGAGCAAACACTCCCTTATGTTATTGTCAGTACAAGTGCAAATAAGCTGTGTCTGAAAGCCAAGCAGGAGCAGGAAAGCAAAGAGAGAGAAGGAAGCCAAGCAAACCTTTATAACCCTTAATTTGCTACTAATTTTTTGAGCTACAAACTGACAGTGGTGTCAGTCAGCAAAGAAAAAGGTACAAACACTGCAGTAGGGATGATATAGATACATTTTTGACAGTTGAAATGCTCTGACTCAATGGGGAAGCATGTTTTGTGACATTATACACTGCTGTAAATCAAAGTAAGTTTTGGGGACATCCTATAAACGACCAGCCTCTTTTCTGACTCAGTCTTTCCCTGCTTTTCTAAAAGCTCCAGACTGAGCCAGACAGTCTAAATCCTATTAAAGTCGCTAAATTAATGTAAAAAGGAATGTTCCTTGGACTACAATAAGGTTTCCTACCAATTTTCCTTTGATTATATTACAGATGACAGTTAATAATAGAACTGAAGACTATGGTAACATGGAAAGAACCATAAAATTTAACATTTATATATTTCCAACTCCTTGTCAGACATCAGAGGGATTTAAAAAATTTAGCAAGGAATTTACAGCTTAACACAATCACATGTACAGTAGTAACAATATAAATATCAAATGTGATCTCTTCTATCCCATCCTTCCCTCACCCTTGAAAAGAAGCATTATTAGAGTAGTATTAAAAAATAACCTGGACTCCCAAGGTGGGCTTGACAATAAATATAAAAAACTACAGGGAAACAATTTTCTCTCACTATGTGTGGAGGCTCAGTCAGTAAATTCTCTGTAAGTCAACGGAATAACTCTTTCTGAAAAATCTGTGCATAATGTAAGTAACACCTTTATTTTTTATTTTTTTTTTTCCAAAGGGTAATTCCATACATAGTCGAAAAGCTTTTAGAAGAACTTGAGTGCCTTCAAAAGCAGCAAAATGTTCAAAACACGAACTTCAATCAGGAGATTTTCTATGAATCATTCATTAAAAACTGTGGGTGTAATCACTCAATTATTTCTGGACAGGAGCTATTTTACACAGATGAGTTATACAATGAGATTCCCTGAGAAGGTTCACATGAGTAAAGTAAATCATTTGCAAAGCTGTATGAAGGACTGGGCCTGGTAACTGAATCACCACATTTTCCATGGCACTGTCAGTGGCACAGGCAGTATTGCTGTATGGAGAATATGAATATTTCTTTGGTGTTGTTTCCTTCCCAGCTCTGCTTTACACATTCAACACACAGCCTCATTGTACTTTTACTTTTTGGTAAAGGATGTAGCACTGTTTCTCTCTCTCTATATTTTTTCCACAGTTCAAAACTCAAGCGAAAGTATTCAAAATTCTCTCTGAGAATAAGATATTTTAAAAGAAATTACTAATACATATTCAGGATACTTTTATATATATTTTATATAGTTGAAGGGAAAAAACCAGCTTGGCTCATGTTATAATAATAGACACATTATTTGTCTAAAAGGATAATAAGACAATATATCAGCAATAGCTAAAAACATGAGCAAATTCTCAAGATTAGGACTACAGTGTATGGGTAAACGTTAAGCTCAGGTATGTATGGAGTATGATCAGACTCCCTGTAAAAATAATTTTTAAGAGTAATATAATTACCACAGAAATACAGCCTGGTTGTGGTAAAAAAGGCCTTTTCTTCTGATGAATCCCTCTTGATGTCCTAACCACAATGCAAGAGGAACGGGACTGCAATTTTTTTAGTTTACAGAAATTCATTTTTTCAGCGCTTCTGTAGCTAATTTTGAGCTGTGGCTCAACATTAGGTTAAGAAAAGTTTGCCACATCCAAGACTAGTCTCATTAAAATCTTGTAGAGACTTTCTGCCCCTGGAGAATTTTTGAGCATAAGTAAGAAGCTGGGATATGGAAAAAAAAAAAAAAAAAAACCCAACAAAAAAAAAGCCCGTAAGTCAGCCTCTTCCAACTTGCAATCCAGACAACGAGGAGCCTGATGACGATGTAGTGACTACTGCAGACAGGGAACTCAGTTTGAACTCTGTTTGCTTCATGCAAAAAAATCTCCACAGGTATGAGAGCAGTTTTAAACTCCAAGATACAAGCTATCTGAAAACCTTTGGAAATATTAAGCAGTAGGGTTATGTGAATTCAGTTGAAGTCTCCTGCTGGGGAAGAAAATTTATGTATATTGTACCTAGAGGGGGTGAGTGAGGTATCCCAAATTGCTCAGTAGTAAAAGCAAATCAACAAAAACTCAGGGGAAAAGTTTAATTCGACAACAAACCCCTGAGCTCTCTGCCCTCAGTGTGGAATCCTACAGGGGCTGAGCCAATGGAGGGGGTATGGAAAAGACTCCTGGCATTGGGTTTGAAAGATTAGGGAGAAAGCGTCTGCACAGGAAGGGGTTCAGTGAGAGGAAATGGAAGTGTTACAGAGAAAGCAAAATGGGACCATGAATCCTTAAGGCGCATTCTCAAGTTTTGGGTGGATGATGGCTTCCACATTCACAAATGTGATAAAGCCAAAGGCATGGAGTGAATTTAATTGTTCATCAATGGTGCCAGGATGTTGTGTCTTTCAGTGCCACAGTACTTAACACCTGATAAACTTGGCTGGTGACACCTTAACAGGGCAAGCAAAAGGCCCCTCTGTCCTGCACCATCATGGGAGTGAGTGCCAGAGCCATTGTGGCACAGCCTGGTAACAGAAGCCCTGCAGGCTCCTTTTTCCTTGGGGTTGGGTGAGGACACTGATGGAAATAAGTAAGATGGGGAAGGCCCCTGAAGATGTGTGAGCAGCATCTTCTTAGGCTGCTACCACTGCTGAGCCTGTGGACCAGGCAGAGGTTCAAGAGGAACAGAAGACAGAGAGCCCACATGCTCCTCATTCGAAGGCAGGCAAGGATGGGAGGGTTCAGGAGAGGCTGGTTGTCTTGTCTGTGGAACTGAATGCAAAGAGAAGACCATGAATAGATCATATTCAGAATATTGCTTGGTCAGAAGAGCTCTCTTTCCATTCACTGCCAATGCAAATGTTGTTAGAACAGACTGTTCAGTGCTACGAGGATTACACAACCCAAGTAAGCAACAGAAAAATCCACTTCTTCTAAATGCCCTTACTTTTTTTGCCAAAGGGCAGTGGAAAGAAGAGCAGGAAAAATGATGAGTTAATTTCTTGTTGTGACACTCAAGCACCTAATAAGCTATACCATCTTGTTCTGCTCTGAAGAGGGCGCATAGAATCATAGAATAATTTCCAGGTATCCATTTATAAATCTATGTACTCAAGTTTAGGAAAAGCTTATCTAAACTGTCTTCCAAAAACTCAAATTGTGTTGGAACATTTGTATTCATTGATAGTTGATCTGGAATTATTGGTGATTTTTCTTGCTTATTTTTAGGAGGTATAATATTTGTGTTTGTAAACATATGGACATAACAAATACAACCCTCTACCTCTTTTAAAAGTAAACACACAAAAACCCTTGATAGTTCTTTAGGCTGCCAAAGAGGTGTCTGTCAGATTCAGAAATGAACTTATTTTTTGAAATCATCCCTCTGATAATCTGGTATAATTAATTCTCTCTTGATTTGTTTCCAAAAAGACTGCCAGATCACCACACTGTGCAATTAAAATTTCCAATTCTCTGTAGAAACAAACTTTTTGGTTGCAATTTAGAAATATTATTATAGAAGAGCAATTACAATACTGATGAAAATGTCTTGATAACACCTTTTCTGTTACTTAATTTTCAGTGATTAGGAATAAATAACCTTATTGGTTTAGCTCGTCTAATATTTTATCATGGTTAGTGAATTGCATTACACAGTAGAATTACAGTAGTTGGATACCAAGCCTATGTTAGCAAAGTATCATAAAATATATATTGAATTAAAATTATAAGACACTTAAAAGCAAAAATTTATTTACTTATTATATTAAGGTGTTAAAAAGAATTTCCTCAATAAATGATGAATAAAGAAATACACAAACAATAAATGGTTGATTGACTTTGCTATTCAGTGTAAACACTTTAAATTCATGCTTCTAGAGTTCATTTAATAGAATTTACTAAAAAAATTGATCTTGTTATTATGTTTTATTAACTTGATTTTGCTAGAAAGAAAAAGTTGTGAATTATACTCTGTGCTGACTTTACATTGAGTCATACATCTCAGAGTCACTACAATCTTTTCTGCTTTTGGATTGTCATTATAATCCATAAAAAATTAATCTAATGTTGGAATAAAATTACTAAAGTAATCAATCTTTGTCCTTTTTTCAAACCTTCAAACACTTTCAAATTTAATTTTCCAAGGAAAAATCTGTTGCAAGATAAAGAAATAGAGGAATCACAAGTAGATGTCAAAAAGATCCACAAGGATGGTGAACTAGTCCCCTGGTCAATTATTCTGCCATTATGAACTGAGTGTGAACTGATGGTAATTGAAGTGAGAAAGGCACTAAAACACTTTCCAAAGCAACATCTGCAACAAATCAGAGGAATGAAGATAAAATGACAACGACATTTAATGACAGGATTGTTCCCCTGCCCGCCTTTCTGCTTAAAAACGTCTGGCCAAATTCCAGTTAGAAATGATCCCAGCACAATGAGTATACCATTTCTGTGTGATGTGTAACTCAGTTTCACAGAGCTATTTGAAGAATGTAGTTAAGTATCTCTCTGAAATCTGGACTGTTCCCAAACTTTCTAGTGCTCATGACACTCTGGGTTGAGCTCTTCTAGTTCCTTCTCATATTTTTTTCTATCCACAATTTTTTTCTGAATTATTTGGGAGGGAGCATCACTGGCAATGAATGCACATTGGTATTACACCCTTTGAGGAAACAGAGTGCATGCGGGACCATCCTTGTCCCCATGACATTCCTCCCCTTCCTCACAGCCTTTCCTGCTCAGTCCTCACCTAGTCATACCCTCCCATAAGACACCACAGACCCTTGCCTGCATCAGGATCACATTTATGTTACAAATAAAGACTTCCAAGAAACACAGAACTCCTTTTGAGGGTAAGGTCTTCCAAAGTCCAATTACTTTCACTGCTAAAAATGCACATCTTATTTATAATCCTTTGATTTGTCTGTTCTCCAAAGTTTGTTTCTTATCACATTCCAGGCCATGATCCATTAATCTCTGAATGGCCAAATTCTCACATAAATACTGAATTTGATTTTCCATGTTTTCCAGACTTAGGCACCTCTTTTCAATTTCTCTCTGGTGTGGTCAAAGAACTGAACAAAGAACCATACATTACTAGAATGATAAAACACAATGAAAAGCCAAACTAATAGCTAGAAGCAATGATAAAATGTTGCTAAACTGTGATCCAAAAAACGACAGTTGAAGAAGTCTTTCTGTCTTTAATAGATTTTGGGTTATGTCTAACAGAACCCTTACATTTTAATAAAATGAATAATTCTGAGATCTAAGTGTAATACAATTTCACAGGCAAAATATTGATTCTCTGTCTGTTATACAATTACCTAAAATTAGAATTGGAAAGCATTCATAATCCTTTGCTGACAGGGAACAAGCAAACAAAATTATTCCAAATCATGGGAGGATGGAGTCTAGCTGGTGAAATCAGACTTTACAAGATGTTAAAGTGATGAGGTGTTTGATCTGCAGTTCCCACATTGCATGGATGTTTTTGCATAAAATGCTTTTGGCTTCCTATCAAAACTGAAAATATTTACGAGTTTGCAACTCTTGTTTTTCAAACAAGAATCTAATTTCCTTCTGCCCCCATAGGTATATTCTATGAGAAATTTGTTTTGCCTGAACTACCCTGCCACCTCCTCAATTGTCCATTCACAACAGTTACCACATAGAATTTTTATCTCCTGTTTTCTGTGTTAGTCCTGGATCAACATAGCTGATTAGTACTTTATGAAATGGAGGCCATGGAATTTAATTTCTACAGTTGTACATATTTACTGTTAATTGAAAAATGTAAATCATGTCTCTTTCAACCATTCTTAAATAATTTTGGTATCAAAAATCAAGAATATTCACTTGTATATGGAGTACTTCCATTAAACATACTGAAAACATGTGGTATGTACAAGACAAGTAAGCTGTATTATACTGGAGTCAATATGACCTTTTTTCCTCTTTTCAGTGGAAAGAAAATTTACAGCAAAAGGAACTAAATATGCACGGCTTTAGTTCAGAGCCCTCTGAAGACACTGGAAGATTTACCAGGCTAAAGTGAGAAGAGATTAGGTTTTTAAACTATTCCATTTTTACCAGTACTTTAGGAAAGTGAAGTGTATTTCCGTTTTAAAAAGCCACCTGTCATGTCATGCATAATCAGTGTGAAGGGTGAGATTATAAGGGGTTTTCCACAGTAAATACAGCAATTACTGGCCTTTGGGGAAGACCAAAAGTATTTGCAAATTTTGAGGAAATTCAACAACCAGTTCAAAAAAAAAAAAAAAAAAAAAAGGAAGAAAAATTTTGATTTGGTTAAAACGGTTTTTTTCCTTTTTTTTTCATTATCTGGTTCTTTTTGTTTTGTTGCTTTAGTTTGGTTTTTTTCCAAAACAGTGAAATTTAATTAAGTCTTTTTCTGAATTACAGAAAAAACAGTTGTGAACAACAAAGGGGATTTGTTAGAACAGGAGATGAATGTAATGAAAAGGGAAATGTGAAATGCAACTGCAAATGACAGAGAAGAAAAAAGTTTGAAGCAAGAAAACAATCTCCAGCTCAGGAAAAGGGTGTTGAGTCTCAGGATGTGTAGGTGAGCAGAGCATGGGGAGCATCCTGCCCAATTCTCACAATTACCCTGCCCACGGTGATTGGCAAGACCTCTTTCCATGTGGTGCCTCTTCTATATTAAGGTTAGGGAGTGGTGATGCAGAACAGAGACAGGCACATATTTAGCTTTGCTCCATGCCACTAATAGCAGATCTCTGAGACATTGCAGCTCCCCAGCAGTCCTTGTCATAGGATGTGCATAAAGGCACAGTTGAGCCATAAGCAAATACGAAAAAGTAAGGTAGTAACTGTTTGAAATAGGCTATCTTAATAGTCCTGTGAGCTCCTCAAGGGGAAAAATAAGATATTACAGCAGTCAAAAGTTACATATGTAATAAGTACATTTTTCCATATTCACATTCTGTATTTCTGCATCTGAAATTAGCTAGCGTATTGATAAATTAATTTATGCAGTTGATTTCACAAAGGCAGTCTGTATATTGCTACCATCTGTACACCAAAACTTTTTGAAAGTACAATATCAGAATAAAATTAGCTTTATAGACATTCTAAAAATGTGAGTGAGTATTCCAGACTCTTGAACTTTTTTTTACCATATTAGATTTTTATTAGAATTTGGTGTAGGGTGGACAGGGTGAATTTCTAAACCTTAAAAAATCAGACAAAAGAAAAAGATGATATCAAGTAAATCCATATAAAAGCAATATCACATCCAGAAGAAACATGTCATTTTGGGTCTTCCAAAAACTTCACAAAGAATAAAATGTGGTTTGGAAAGAAACATGGTATGCTTTGAAATTCCAGCTGAGAACCCAAGGAAGACCTATTTGTTTTCTTTTGTCTTTTCATACATCTCTGTTGGTTCTTTTTTTAGTATCTGTAAAGCGTTTTCAGACCATTTTGTATGACAGGTTGAATATTCGTCATTATTTTTGTTGCTAGGACAAATGAGATAATCGTAAATGTTTTGTCTACAAATAGGAAACTGCTATCAATTTTATGTGGGAAATGCAGTAAAGCCATGGGCAAGCAAAGCCAGTGCACGTGGTGATTGCTGGGTGGGGATTAGCTGCTTTTGGTGATGGTTTACAGAAGAAACAAAACCAAGATCTTTGTGGAGGAAAGCAGTTGTTTACAGATTTCACTTGTGTCAGTGGCAGACTTGTTGCAACAGATATCTGAGAGTCTCTGTCTCTTCTCTAAGCATGACAGGCAGGAGGTAAATCACTAAGTCACACTTAGTTGTCAGTGGTTTTGTGCTTTTAAGTCACCAATGGCTCTGAAATTTCAGTGATAATACTGACTTAGGGGTGATCTGCAGCACTAGAAGTGAGGGGGGAGATACACCCATCCCCCTGACATCTGGACCATGATAAGACTAAAGGAATCCCTGAGGTCAAACTTGGCCCAAAGAATCTCTTCAAACACCTGCATCTTGAAAGGAATTTTCCATCCTTTCAGCTCTCAGTTTTCTGCCAGGGAAGTAAAATTAATGCAGGAACAAGATTCAGTGAAAACTTTTCTTAAAGCTACGCACATCTTTTTGTCTCTCTAGCCTTTCCCGGTGTTCAAAACATGGGAGAGTAAAAGACACAGGGTGAGTACATGGCAATCCTTCCCAGCTTCTGGATGTCGATGGTTGGGGGCCTTCCTGCATTAAGGTTCAGACATACTGTTATTGTTAATAGCCATCAATAGATTTATTTCTGATTAATTTGCAGAATTCCTTTTGAATCTGTGTACATTTTTCCTTGACACCATCTGACAGCAACAAATTCTTCATTGTATTCTGAGCTGTGTAAAAATATATTTTTTATTCAAAAGTCTTACCTTCAAATTTCACTTAGTGCTCCTAAAGCTTATGAGACAAGATGTCAATATTATATTTTTAAATTGAGCTCTATGTCTTCTTCAGGTTTTTTTCTACCAACTTGTCCAGTACATAATTCAGAAATACTGGCCTGTGTTTCGCTTCACTTATTAAACTCATATTGCACTTCTGCCCAACCATCTTCTCTGACTTGAGTAGCCCTCATACTCTGAATCCTGAGAGACTCAGATGCCCTGTTAGGACAATCTACTTTGCTGATGCTTTTGCTCATGGGAAGTAAAATAGAAAAACAGCAACAACAACAAATGCAGATACAAGTTGAAAATCTGCCTAGGTTCTTTAAGGTGACAGGCCGATCCATTCATTAGCTTTCAATTGACTGCTGTCTAATTAGACTGTAGATCCAATGGGGTAGGGAAACTGCTTTTTCTTACACTTTAGAAGTTATGTTAAAAGGGGACAAATATGTGACATTCTACCTACATGCATCCTACTTCTTACTGAATTAAAACTATACATTTAAGAATCAGAAGGAAATTATTTTAGAAGATTGTCTGCTTGAAAACATATTCTTTAAATAGAATAGATAATCAGATTAGCATGCAAAAGGGTGATGAAAAGGAAGACTAAATGATGCATTGCAAATGATCCATCTCAAACTCTACAAGACACAAAAAATCCAGGTGGCACAGTTTCTTGTTAATGTGGCACGTGGCTCTATTTTCCCATTTGTCGCTTATTTACTTGTGCAATGAACTCCTTGCCTGGGGGAAGGAGAGCATTGTGAAGCCTGAACTTTACTAGCAAGGATAGAGATTCTGGATGGCAGTAAACCAGCTGTGTTAGTCTGTATCTGCACTGTCTTAAATTGCCAGACATTGGCTTATGTGGATAACAGGAACTGTAGCTTCTGTGCAATGGTAGTAGCTATAATAGAATTCCCAATGCAGTACTGGATTCTAAAAATGAACTTCAGGGAAATTGTGTGTCCTTTTTTCTTCTTTTCTGAAGTGGTATTGTTTAGTAAAGTGGTAAAAAGGGATATAAAGCATGCTTTGCTCTACATTTGTGATGAGTTCTTGGATACTAGTAGTAGTATCTTATCTTAATGATAACTCTAATTAGAAAACTGACCCCAAGGTATTTTCTGCCCAAAATCACACAGCTTGCACCTGCCGCATGAAAAAACTGCTCAGCCTCTGTGGTTTATACTAAATCAGAACCAAAGTGCTTTATTGCTTCACAAATGATGCATAACTAACTGCCAACGAGTGAACTGAACCTTCATGATCATATGAATAAGCAATACAACAGATAAGCTACAATGCTAAACACTTGCAAAACATCAGCAAACAACTGCAAATTTCTAACCACCCTTGTTCAGCTAATGCAGGGAAGTTTTGTTTACACGCAAAACACTTTTACATACACGCCCCACCCACTGTTTGGATTAAAAAGTCACTCCACACAACCTGCCAATGCACATATCAGTGGGAAAGGTCCCTGGGCTCACAATTACAGACTTCAGGTGTGTATCCCCCTTTGCAGCACCATATGCTGTCACTCTGCTGCCTGCATGGTAGAGGGGGGAGGCTGTGTGGGAATACCTACACATAGCTTTTTTTGGCTTGTGATAGCCTTTCCTCAATTCATGCTGTGCCAATGAGATCTGCACTCACTAACATGAAGAAATACATATTTATATTAAAAAAAAAAAAAAAAAAAAAAAGAAAAGAAAAAAAGAGGAAGTGTTTCAGACATGATGCTTCTGCATAAACTGGTTTTTTCTTCACAGAAACTTCAAAAGGGAGATTT
>WTSP01005319.1:0-12073 GCA_025331215.1 Actenoides lindsayi | reverse complement strand
AATAACAAGAAAAAAAACAAAATTATAATAAAAAAAAAAAAAAAAAAAAAAAGAAAAGAAAAAAAGGAGAAGTGTTTCAGACATGATGCTTCTGCATAAACTGGTTTATTCCTCACAGGACCTTCAAAAGGGAGTTCTTTGCTAGGGAATTCCTATCAGAAGTCTTGGAAAACTTGTAAAAATTCCTTATACTTCAGCTGTCTGTTTTAGTCATTGGCATAGTCTTTTGCCAGTAAGTCCCATTAAATAGCAAAGGGAGCAGAAAGCTGGTGTCTATCCAAGTTTTGTGGGCTTGAAAACAATGTATTCAGTTTGCCATATATGTGGCTAAATTAAAAAAAATCAGAAAGAATGCATTAAAAAAATTAACTAGAAATAAAGTCTTTGAAAGGATTGGTTGTGCGTGATGTAACTGTGAACCAACCTTGTCGCTCTCTGTGGACCAGGGCTTCACTACAGCAGGTTGGAGGGCATGATCTGATGTGTTTGCAGAGTGCATGGCTGGTTGTCACGGTTTAGGGTCAGGGCAGTTTGCTAGACCTATAACAGACACTCTCTGTTAACCCACTTCCCCCACCAAAGAGGAAAAGAAAGGGAATAAGGGAGAGAGACTTAGCGATTGGAAAAGAAAACTAGGACAGCTTTAATAAAAATGAAAATAATAATAATAATAATGGAATATATATATACAAAGCCAGTATTGAACCCAACCCCCCCGATGGTAATTATGTCACCATCACCACTTATGCTGTGGAGCAGGCACTGGGAAAATCCCAGACTGGGGCAGCAGCAGATGAGAACCAGATTCAGGAGATGGATCCTGGTACTGGATTCAGGAACACACAGAGCAGGATCGAAGGCAAAACAGAGTCCCCTCCTCAGATGCCAGCCACTGAAGAAGCAAGAAGCCAGAAGAGCCAAGCCAAGCAGGGCTTCACCCTCAAGATCTCTCAGTTTTATGCTGAATATGACATATATGGGATGGATACCTCGTTGGTCAGTGTAGGGTCACCTGTCCTGTCTGCTTCTCCCTGCAGGTGCGGCCTTTTACTTTCTGCATCCCCAGCATGGTACACAAGATCCAGCAGTGGCCTTGGTCTGCACACAAATCCTTGGCAGTAACTCTAAACATCAGGTGTTATCACTGTGAAAACATGCTGCTAATTCAGACAGTGCAGTTGGTTAGAAAAACTGAGTTGAAAGGTAAAATCACTGAACAGAATTCTATTCTCACTGAAACCAGGATACTGGTCCAATCCTTTTTGTTTTCAGTAGAAGTTAAGAGAGTTAGGCAGAACTTTTAAAATGTTTAAAGACATGGAAACATGAAACGCTAATGATAAATTTTGGCATAGTGTTAGCTGGAAGTATCATTGCACAGAATATATTATTTACTTGTGGCAGTGCAGGTGATCTGACACATGCTGACCCACACCCTCCTCTCCAGACAGCTGCCTCGCTACTTTGGAACACAGATTTTTTTTATTTTATTTTTTTGTAGATAATTTTCAAGTAATTTGGGAAGGATTGGTTTCTCAAAGGCACATGCCAAGGAGTATTCATACCTTTTACTCCAGGGTTTGATGACAGGGCTGATATTTGGAGGCCACAGGACAGAGACTGCAGAGCTTTTCCAGTGGGCAGAGTACTTGCCTCTGCTTACCCACTGGAGGGGCCTGATATGAAACCATGGATGTGGTTGGGGGTTTGTCAGGGACTGAGAGAGTTGACAGGGGCCAAAAGGCCATGGAAACGGTCTAGGTTAGGCAAGAAGTTGTGGAGAAGTATTTCCAAATCTCTTTATTCAGCATTTCTGCATAAAAGGGGACAAACAGTTAAGATAAGGGTTTAATTTTGATTATAGTTGCACTGGTATAAAACAGTGGGAAGCAGTGGACTTACCCCATCATAATGTCAGGGCAAGTAAGACTGAGCTCAGACAATGAGAATAGGGGAGGACTCAGATTCCCTTTTGTATCCTTATTTCAACTGTGCTTCATTTTAGCAACTGTGTTTTCTTCCTCTATATTGTAAATATTTTATATTCTTTCAGCTGCTGAGTTCATCATTTAAACAGGAAGGCATTTAGCAGTGCTGTTCTCGTTCAGTTTAAGGATGTGCTTCAATATGAGATTAAATCCTCAACTGATGTAAAATAGTCCAGCCCCGCTGTCTCTGTGGGAGCTGCTTCACACTGTGCCAGCGGCATTTCTCCTTCCATTACCTCCAGAAGAAGTCCCAGGTCCTCCTGAGAGCTTCCCTCATCACACTGCCTCCTCCCAGACAAGCTCAGGGCTGAGTTGGGTGGTCACGCAATGGCCTTGAGCTGATTGCAGCCCAATGCTTAGCTCCCACAGCCCCAGGCATCCCCATTACTGATACTACAGCAAGCAACTGCCAAGCTGAGATGCAGAAACAGATGAAAATGGGCACCATGGTCATGGCAGCAGATTCCTTCTGAAACGGAAAGCTTCTCCACCACAGACAATGGGAACAACACTGGAGCCAGATTTATCTGTGACATTCCTCCCAAATTAGCAAGTGAACACAGGCTGAAAATCAGCAGGAGCTACACCTTGTGACTATTATGGCAATGTAAAGCAGCTATGAGTCCATAGCACCTGTGAGCCAAAGAAATCTAAAGTGTGTTTCTCTTGTGCACTCAGGTTCAGTTGGTCCAATGTTTTCCCCTTGAAAGCTTGTGTAGCCATACATATTTTAGCTGGATTGCACTGGCTCATGTAGACTATTTGATTGAAGATTCCCTTTAGCATTACTTGAAAGGGTGACCATCCACATATGAAACAAAAAAAGAGAGTTGCATGTGGCATTCACACTGAATACAACAAATGCTTACCATAAGAAGAAAAGATGTGCTCTTTAGGGATGTTTCTCTTTATCATTTTTATTTGCTCTACTTCTCTCTACCTGACAAAGGCAGGTAGGAAAGCAGGGCTGCTAAACCTTATCCACATAAAAATTATAAATATTCAATCACTTTACAAATGTAAAATTTTATATAGCAAAATGTGCCACATATCCTATTCTCCATATTAAAATATCTCTAGTCTTCCAAATATTTTGATCTATCTCAATGAATCCTGCAATGCATAGTTAAACCAAGCTCTTTTTGGAGCAACCATTTCTAGGTAAGTAACAACACAGCCCACCCAGGTGAGAACTCACTAACTCATCAGTTAGACTGTGGTGAGGTCTAAGCATTTGGGCTCGGTCTGCCTCGACTCTGGAACAATGGGTTGTAAGCAGTACCTGGAAAGCAGACCTTGCCCTGGGCTTGTCAGCCACACAGACCATCCACCAGCCATACAGGTGAATAAAAAGCATGATCCAGGTTTTTCTGGATTCTGGCAGAAACAAGAAATATCACTAACTGCATTCCTGCAAAACCAACCTGCTCTCTCAAGCCTGCAGGGAACTGGATTAACACCATAACCCTACAACAACCCCTTCTCTCTAGTATGTCCATATTTCATGTCCAGCAATGTATTTGCTAGAAAGCCAAAGAAATGGCAAGCTTAAATTACATTTTGCCACACTATCAAATAATTCACAGTGAACTGGAAGCCTTACAGGGAAGATGAAAATAAGAGCAGAAAGATAGATCACTTACAATCATGTAAGCATGTCACAGACAATCTTAGGTGAGGGAAAAGAGAGAATAAGAACTATTTTCAGAACTGGGTAAAAAAAAAAAGGCAATAAATGAAGAAGAATTATTAGGTTTTGTTCTATAAGGTGGAATTGCAAATAGGGAAAAAGAATACTTTTAACTTACTGCATCTGAAAAATGGAAACCAGCCACAGATTATGAAAGGGTTGAAAAAAATCAGCCTTAACAGCAGACTACAGGCTTTTTGAGTTCGGGACTTTTTTTTCCCCACTGTATTTTCCATTCCAATTTCCTTTTTTTTCTACTTTGTGTACTGATCCCAGCCTCACAAACTCAAGACATTTAAAGAGTATTTGAATTCAAAGAACATTCACGTGAATATGGGTGGGTTGACAAGAGCTCAAAGAAGGGGGAAGAAGGCAGGGTAGGTTGCAAGCCTCTGAAGTCAGAAAATTAACTTCTGATCTATCTGTAGAGACTACTTTAGTATGGGAGATTGCAAGAACAATTGTGAATAGTTTGAAGGAAATAGTCCAAATGTAAAAATGTGTCATTTGCCTCAGAGTGAGGCTTACACTCAGGGGAGCAGGGTAGCAGTCTGTAAATGTGCAAAGTGAATACACCCCAAGGACAGAATACAATTACTTAGGAGGTAATGAGATGAGATTAAAAAGGGAATATTTAGACAGAATGCCAGAAAAAGCTTGAGCTACTTTGAAGTGTTGAATAGTCTTGTGAGGAAAATGTGAAAGCACAATTATTTGAGACATTTAAATCTGTAAGTATGGTCACACTTGCTGCAGGGAACATGTCTCCCTTTGCAGGGAGATAGACTGAGTGATGCAACCAAGTTTCTACCCTTAGGATTTTTCTTCCATGATCCAGAGCATAGGTTATTTCAGATGCCCAGACGCTGTAATAATAAGCAACACAAAGGACACTGCAGTGGTGAGCAGCATGAGACAGATGGTGGGTAGGTTGCAATAAGCATTAGAGAATTTTTGTCTACTGTATGATCTAGTTGCAGAGACTGGTAGGGTGTCTCCATCCAGACACCGTGTTATCTGTGTACACATATATCACATTCTTGAAAGTTTATGGCTATCACTGGTAGCATCAACTAGTACTGGGAAGTTCTATCTCTGTGCTTGATGTCTTAACGGTAGCAACATGCTGCCCTAGGAAAGAAAAAACAAAAAACCAAAAACAAACAAAAAAACACAAACAAGGAAAAAAACCAAAAACCCAAACCAAAAAGAAGACAAGGTACCTCTAGAGTTGGGTCACAGCCCTTTACTCCCAGCCATAGTTCCTGTGAGCTTGCAGCACTGTAAAAGAGGGCAGAGTGAGTTGATTATTTTGAATCTTTCCTAGCCTAAGGATTAGCTCTATCTCAGTCCAGTCTGCCACAAACCCAATCCAGTCTGCCAGTCTCAGCAGCCACCAACCTTTCTGCTCATCTGCCATGAATCCAAAGGAGTCTTAGAATCCTGTGACTCTCCTTGCTAATGGAGGTTGCAGATGCAAAAAGATGACATGAAGTCAGGGGGAGACTGGACAAGTACTCAGAACAGAAGTCTGTTGAGGATTACTAAAAACTACATGAAGCTCAGGAAATTCCTAATTGAGAGGCAGAGGTTAGAGAGCAGTTTGTAGATGTATCAGGTACATTTGGTTTGCTCCTGCTCTTCCCTGGTTAGCTGCTGATGGCATCTTTTGGAGACTGTGGGCTAGATGGACCCTTGTTCTGAAACAATACATCTGTTAACACACTTTTATGTTCTTAACTTTTCCAGAAGCTGGATAAAAGACTGCCTGACTGTGGTCCTCTCTTGCTTAGTATTTTTGTGTCTTAATGGTCAGGGAATTAGAATAAATAGGGTCGTTCAGTATCCCTACATTATTCCTACATTTTATATTATCTAAAAGATAATGGGGATTTGACTGACTAAATAGGAGGGTTTATCTCTATTTTGCTTTTCTTCTCTTGTTGTTTTAAAAACAAATGACCAGGCATATTTTATTAACATTGTTCTATTGCTGGAGGAATAATGCATACCTAATATTACTGAGGCGACTATTCCTCCCCCTGACTTTCAGTGAGAGGCAGCAAATCCTCTCTATAGTGAAGGAGGAGGGCAAAACACCTGCGAAGAGCAGTTGAGAACAAGAGTGGGATTGGCTAGTCCTTTATTTAGCATTTGACATTTGTTTTATGCAGCATTTGTTGAAAGAGTTTGAAATAAACAACAGTAATGACAAATGGTAATTATTCTAACATCTTTTATGAAGCTAATGACTAAGAAGTAATTTACTATAGTTTATATTGTCAGATAATATCTTTTTCTATCATGGATAGATATGTCGTTGTCATGAGCTTCTAACATTTGAACTGGTTACATGGTATTAAAATAAACCACCAAAATTTACTTGTTTTTTACCTTAAAAAAGATGTTGGTGTAGACAACTTTGGGAGAAGAGTGGGTTCTTCTGTCTTCACCAAAAAAATTAATTGAAATTATTGCTCATGTAGAACATTAAATAATCTGCAGACCATACCTGTGTGATTTCTGCAAAGTAAATTTACCAAGCTTTTAAGTGATCTGAATGTAAAAAAAAAAACACACAAAGGATAACTTGTTTAAAAATCTTAAACCAGGTCATTAGCAAGAGACTTCAAAATAAAAGTGACCACTCCTCATGTCTCATAAAATTTAGCATTTCTAGAACCTCTATTCTTGGTTTAAAAAGATGACCATTTCTTGAAAGCATTCTTGAAAATATGAGAGAACTAATTTTTTAGAAAGAAAAAATTGCAGGCAGGAAATCATCACAACAGCAAGAAGCCACAAAGCTGGAGATCTGGGAAGCCTTCTGAGCAGCACACTAGTTGAATGGCCAGTGTGGTGACTCTCTGCCAAATCATCAAGTGAGTCCTTTCCACCAGGAAAAATCTCAGTCAGGTCTGATACTGAAGTGTGGTTCCGGTGAAGAATATGCAGTGTAATTATGGTCCAGAAACTGTTGAGGAAACAGAAAAGAGCAAAACAAGTGGTGAATTTTCAAACTTAGACAGAAAGTACCTCAGAGGTCTCTGTCATCATACATATTTATGAATCAGGAAAATAATTACTGAATAAATCTGCAGTTAACACTGTGTTCATTACATTGAGTAAGACCAGAGTGTGCTGCAACAAACCTAAAAAAGAAAAACCTAATGATCCAGGTGAATTGACTATGTAAAGAAGAAGAAATTTTAGTTTAGATGGGAAAATATAAATTACACTCACATTGGACAGGGATCTTGGCTAATAATGTCCATTTGGAGAAGGGATCACATCATGGAAGCAAACCAAGTAATAGCAAAACACAGTTTGTTTGTTTGTTTGTTTGTTTGTTTGTTTGTTTGTTTGTTTGTTTTTTAGGGAGGTAAATTTCCATGTTGCCAAATTTTGTTTAAGCAGGGAGCACCAGAAAACTATTTGGGGATGGAAAGTTCTTAAAATACATGTTCAGAAAACTTGAAAAGTTGAAAGACTTTCTCAGGTGTGAACATTCCTTCTTGTTTTGTGAAAGAAATGGAAAATTTCTTTTGGTTCAGCAGTGACTTAAGATACTTGTCAGAGCTGTGATTTGGTCCTCTCCACTCCTCTACTCTCCTCTCCAGGCTGACTTTGTAAGCTGAACTCATGAGCTATGATGGCTTGCACAACGGAGTGTCATGCTTCACTGCAAAGAGAAGAAATATATGGACACAGAAAAGAAAGATTTTGTAAGTCTGAACTAGATTAGAGGGTGTGTCCTATGAACAGCTTTCAGATGTATGTTGAGAAGATGCAGCTGCAATTTCTTGACCTTGGTTACTCCCTCCTAGTCAAGTGCAGAACAGTATAGTTATTGCTCCAATTTTCGTTGAAGGAGCAAATCTTTTAAGGCCTTGGCTAGAAAAGAAAGATGCAGAATGTAATTCAGGTCCTGTGCTTTTACGTATTTTTGGAACATACTCACCTCATCTGATCCCCTGCTCTGACGTTCTTCCTTAGGTATAAATTGTTGGAGGATAGTCCTAAGCAGCCCAAAAGGGTATTACTGAAAATTATGATTCGGCTCAGTATTAAAGTCCTGTAGTCCATTGAAACAGGAGCTGAAATAATGGCATTTTCATAAGGCCAAATGCTATGGCCAAATGCTATGGCCCAAACGGAATGTCTTATGAGGAAAATTGGTTACATCTGTAAGAAGGGATAGATGCATGGTGTAGTGTGTGCCACCACCCTGATTCACCATTCATCCTGAACAGTCTTATTAAAGTGCACCTCCTTTAGCATTGTATTACAAATAAGTCTGAATTTGGAGCCGATCTCCCCATTGTCCCATTTAAAGAATCTTGGAGCAAAATGAACTGGGAGCACAAAAATGCAATTCCCTATCAGACTAGAGTAAGTGGGATCAGATTGGTGTCAGTACAAAATGCTTCCATCAAAAGTACAGGGAGTATAAAGGCTGGGTCTTCAGCCTGACTAATTTGCTCTACAGATTCTCTCCTGCTGCTCCACATTGTTTGCGAAATATAAAGACTGCTGGAGTACACCAGCACTACTTTCTTGCCTCTCCAGCCTTCCCAAGGAAAAAAAAAAAAGGTATACAGACAGATGGAGCCAACAAGGTAACATAGTAACAGGATATAACCAATGCACAGACTGGTGGCTGTGGAACTCAGCCTAGTAAAGGTATGGACACAGGAGTCACTCAAGTGAAAATTTCTTTAGGGCTAAAGTACTACTCAGTGTTGTATCAAAGAGATGGACTTTGACTGTCAGTATTCTTTCTTACCTGTACTACTGTGATACTTCCAAATTTGCCTAGTTCTATATAGTTTTATGTACATTATTAGTTGTTCTTAACCAAAATGGGGTAGAAAAAGACTAGAGTGGACTTCACATCATAGTCTTGTAGGCTGCAGAAGAAGTTCACTGCAGGGCAAGCACACATTGCAACACACATCTATTAGGGCTTTCCAGGACTTTCTCAGTACCATCTTAAACAATTTCAAGGCCTCAGAGAAATGTGAGAATTACTTTGGAAAAAAAAAAAAAAAAAAAAAAAAAAAAGAGGTTTGTCTATAATGGTACCAAGTTGGTTATACAGCTCATTGAGTAACTTGACCCTATTAAGTAACACTGATTTCCCTCCCCCCTCCCCACACCCTTCAATCTGTAATGTGCAATTATAAGACAATTTACCAGGAACAGCTCAGTGATTTCATGCAGTACAGCAACAGTTTCATTACATACACCTTATGACTCTAGGTTAAGGAGAGCCATTTTGAAGCAGTATTTAACCTAGAAGCTCTGTAAAAAAAAGGCTGGGATTTCAGTAAATACAGTGTGTGTGCTGTGTCTGGGACTGAGGCCGACATCAAGTCAGATCATTCTTTTCAGCTGTCACTGGCATTTTCTTCAAACATGGGCCAAATTCTGCAAGGTGTTTTCAAGCTGAATTATATAGTTCCTACTTAGGGAGTTTCCACTGAAGTCCCTGTGGCACTCTCTGGGATCGAATATTTCTCATGAGGAGAAGAAATTGCCAAACATTGTCATATCCAAGAAACAAGATAGAATTGTTTTAGTATTTTTCAGATAAGAAAAGAGTACCATCATAGAGCCCTTGAGCAGCATAGAACAATTCTGTGTCACAGGTAGGCACATTAAGTTCTCTCTGAACAGCCAAAGGCTCATTTACCATGCTGGAAAAAAATATTGACACAGATAGACTGCTTCCTCTGCTATTTTCTGAACATATTCCATTCAGCATCTTGCTTAGTGCTTCAACATGAAATGCAATTAGTCCCAGAGTGATCATCTGAATCTTACTCCAAGGAAAAGAAAGGAGAGAGGAGCTCTCTCATAGAATCATAGAATCATAGAATCATAGAATCATAGAATCATAGAATCATAGAATGGTAGAGGTTGACAGGGACCTCTGGAGATCACTGAGTCCTGCCCACCTGCCAGACCTAGGTCAGGCCACACAGGAACATATCCAGGCAGGTTTTGAAAATCTCCAGAGAAGGAGACTCCACAACCTTTCTGGGCAGCCTGTTCCAGGGCTCCATCACCCTCACTGCAAAGAAGTTTCTCCTCATGTTGAGGTGGAACTTCCTATGTTCCAGTTTGTGCCCATTGCCCCTCATCCTGTCACAGGGCACCACTGAAAAGAGACTGGCCCCTTCTACTTGACACCCACCCTTTGGATATTTGTAAATATTAATAAGATCCCCTCTCAGTCTTCTCCAGGCTAAACAGCCGCAGGTCACTCAGCCTTTCCTTATAAGAGAGATGTTCCAGTCCCTTCATCATCCTCATAGCCTCTATTGGACTCTCTCTAGTATTTCCCTGTCCCTCGTGAACTGGGGAGCCCATAACTGGACACAATACTCCAGATGTGGTCTCACTAGTGCAAAGTGGAGAGGGGGAGAAAAACCTCCCTGGACCTTCTGGACACACTTTTTTTTCCTGCTGGACACATTCTTCTCTCTTCTTTGTCTCCTTCACTCTTCTCAGCACATGAGTCTCAGGGACTGGCCCCAGCTCCTCTCACACTCCCTCCAACAAGATACAGTTTGCACAGTGGCAGACTTAGAGATACAAATGCAGGTTGTCCAACCAAAATTATATGGGTGCATGGCTGGTGACTGTGAGGATGCTCATTGTGCTGCATGCCAAAACCTGCAAAATTCTGCCTTCCTTTCCCACACATACACCACTAATCTGCATCTCTTCTAGAGACAGGTGACAACTTCGATTAAATTGAAATAAGAATCTAGCTTATTAGAGACTTCTCTGTGTTGGTGAAGTGTGGCTGAAATCAGTCTATGAGTTCAAATGGCCTTACGCAGACAGGCTCTCAGGTGAGCAATGGACAGACAAGCAAGCAATATAATTCCCAGCTGAACCTTATTTCCTTTGGAAATCAAGCTGAAAAACAGACTGTCTTGGGAAGGCTGGGGTGTTTTGGCTTGGTTTTGTTTTAAATGAATTGAGGGATTTGGTTTAGAAGAAATATATGAAACAGTTTCTAGACATGAACAGTTGAGAAGTGTATGACTTTTCAGTCAGAAAAGGAGATGATTTTAAGAGGGATAGGATAATGATCTACTTATTCACATAGTTGTTACCCTGTTGTTGTTAGCTGAGCCTGTCTTTGCTCATATCACAAAGCCTTTTAATTTACTGGTCAATCAATTAAATATTTCCCAGGGAATGTTTGAAGGTGCTAATGAGCCATACCCTTCTAGACTAGGAAAAAAAAAAAAAAAGAAAATGGGAAACAGTCTCGGCCATAAAATTAACCACCTAGCAGTTATCAACATAACCCCTCCCTGCTTTTCTTCTGCCATCTTAGTGTTGTCAAATCTCATGCTTCAATTTTCACAAAGCAACACCTTGCTAAAGAGAGAAGAGAAAAAGAATGACAGAGAAAAAGGGAAATGGCAGAACATCGAGGCTATACAAAATAGGGATGAAAAGAACTCCACTGCACAGGAGAAGTAAAAAGGTTTCTGGTTCCTTGCAGGAAGGTCAGTGGTATGAGGGGCTATATAGAAAACAGGGAAATGGGGAGAGCAGTGTGGAAGAAAGGAGAAGAGAAAAAAGCAGAGAAAAAAATGGCTTAGGTGTGCAGGATGAGAAGTTTTGCAAGAAATTCCTAAATGCCTCAGGACTGTACAGCAGCAGAAGGGGAAAGTGAACCTCAAAGAAGCCCATGATGTGCACTGTACCCAGGAAAGCCATGAAGTGTTTATTTATCACAAAATTTACTAGGCTTGTAAAACCCAGACCAAACAATCTATCTGTTGCTACCTGCCTGCCATCTGCATGCTGCTTGTAGCATTGACAGCCCTGGCAGAAAGTCAGATGTGTCTCAGAGGAACTTGGTCCTTCCTGGAAACTGCACCTGGGGTTCTGGGTGAGAATGATTTATGATTCTCTGAGAGGGAATATATTGATCTTTCTACTGTGATTACCAAAAACTGTTAGAATCTGAAAACAAATTCTTTAGGACTGACTTACCCTCTCTGAGGAATCAGACAAAACTGATCCCCTTAGTGTAGGAGTGATTTGTACTGTAGCGAAGTAAACAAGGCTCCATCCATGACGAACATTTCCCACATGGGTATACTCATGAGGACCCTGTCCACCTGCATGCCTGTGTTGGGTTCCCAAACAGCTTGTTTTGAATTTATGGATTTGTTTGGTTTATGGATTATTCCTGCTTCTGACACACAAGTGCTGCTACACACAGCCAAGGAACAATTTTTACCCATCTTGCAAGTATGACTGCTCAGGCAATTTATAAGAGACCTAATTAGGGAAAATCTCCATCATTTATTGGATGCAGAGGGAAACTTAGTAACAAAGGATGAGGAGAAGGTTGAGGTGC
>WTSP01005317.1:39892-57818 GCA_025331215.1 Actenoides lindsayi | reverse complement strand
GGGGGGGGAGGGGGGGAGGGGGGGGGAGGGGGGGGGGGGTGGGGTGGTTGGGGGGGGCGGGGGGGGGGTGGCGGCGGGGGGGGGTTGGGGGGGGGGGGGGGGGCGGGGGGGCCAGCCCGGGGATCTGAGCAGGCTGCAGCAGCCCCTGCAGTGTGGAGGGGATCACTGTAACTCCGTGGGGGCCAAACCTCCTCCCAGGACAATGAGCCAGCTCCGAGCCTAAACCAGCCCAGCGGGGACACTTGGGGCTCACAGAGGGTCTGGCTGGCTGCTGAAGGGGATTTGATCCTGCCAGGGCCTGAGCACCTTCAGCCTTCCCTGGATGCAGCAATGGTTTCTGTGCACTGTGATGGGTTGAACCCACGTGTGGAACCCTTGTAGCCCCCCCCATGCCACCAGGGTCCATCTCTGGGCACCCCTGGGCAGGACCTGGTGCCCAGGACATGTCAGGGGGGCAGGGGTGGGTGTAGAGGGCAGAGTCTGCCACAAGCACGTTTCTCAAAACAGCCAACAACCAGGAGCACAGCTGGGGGAACCTGCACTAAGGGACCAACACTGGCACCCCAACTCCCCCTCCCTATCCCAGTGCATGGTACCTCATGCTGCATGCCCAGATCCGTGCTTCCCACTGCCCTCCCCATCCCCCCCCCCCCTTACCTGGCTATGAGCCTCTGGCTGCTGGGCGACTCCACTGGAGCATAGTAGTGTCCGTAGAGGAGCAGGGAGGATGTTAAACCCGCCAGCAGCAAAAGGCAGAGCCGTTTCCAGCGCGGGGACCCCATCCCAGGCACTTCAACCACTGGAGCAGCGCAGGGAAACGGGAGCTGTGCAGCCAGCACTGCCTGCGAGGGACCCTCCAAACTTCCCGGGTCCTCTCCTCTCGCAGCCCCGTGGGTTCAGGCACCGCTCTGTCCTGGCTCCGTCCTGCCCTGGGTGCCCAGCCTAACCTTGGAGCAGGCTGGGATATTCCTCCGGAGCGGTGGGAGGGAGGGTGTGAGCCAGAGGGAGGAGGCACCAGGCTGACTGGTTTAGACTTGCTGAGAAAAAAAGCACTTTTGAGCTGTTTTCTTCTCCGAGCTGAGGATTAAACATTTACTCAGACCAGCAGGGAAATGGGCTTTTTTTTTTTTTTTTGCTTTTTTTTTTTTTTTTTTTTTTTAAACTCCTTTTCATGCCGCCCACTTGCCTCCAGTGCACAAAGCGCCGAGGTTCCCCTGTTCTCTAACTTTCTAGCTGGGTTAAAACGCGTCCCTTCAGCACCGGCTGCTTCACTGCCGGCAGCTCGCGCAGCCCACGCCAACACCCGAGGACCGCACGGCACAGCCATCGCCTAGCCCGGCTGGAGGCATCTGCTGAGGAAGTTCAGCCCAAACTCCAGGCCGTGAAGGAAAGACCACCCCAGCCCCCGGTGCTGGGGCGGCCGAAGGCAGCGCGCCCCCCGCACGCAGCCGCGCGCGGGCAAAGCCGCCATCGCAAGAGCAAATCCGGTGCGAACCCGGAGGGGCTGCCGGTGGGGGACACTGGTGGGGGGGTGCTGCCTTCTGGGCCCTGGCTGCTTGCGGGATGAACAAATCCCTCCCCCGCGATGCGGTTCTGCAGCAAACAAAACCGTTCGGGGCTTTGTGTCGAGTTCGACGAATAGTTGGGGCTGCGAGGAAGGAAAAGCGGATCGGGGCACGGGGGGGGGGGTGTTAGGGAAATCTGAACACGTGTTTTGACATTTTCAGAAGGGAAGTGCTCCAGTTTCTTTTTCTGAAAGAATATTTCAACATCACTTCCTTTAAATTCATTTAACAAAGCCCTGCAAACTTAAGGGATATGCAAACCAAAATGTTGGCTACAGCGGGGGAGGGGACTCGGCAAGGAGAACAGGAGCTTTCAGGGCATCTGTGGTGATTTCCAGGGGGTTGGATTCTTAGGAAACTACCAGACTTGGGGAGAGGCAGCATGGTGAGCCCTGCTCCATCCAAGTCCTGTGCCCGCAGCTTCTCCAGCACCCACGACAGGGTCACCCCAGGTTTTTACCCACCTCCAGCCCCTCCCCAAACACCCGCTGTTGTTACTCAGACCCACAACCCAGGGCCAAACCCCATTCCCTGCTTCCAAATCCCACCTGCACAGCCCCGGGTTGGGGTATTCATGGCTGCGTTTATTCCCAACACTTCTTATCCCCCTGGATCCAATCACCCCCACTTCCACTCCTCTCACACAGCCGCGTTTCCGATGACGCTGCTCGTCTGAAGGAAGGTAAATACAAAAATCGTTTCATTTGAGTTTGCTTCAGTCTGTTTGCCTCTATCGCTGCCCATCTCCCAGTTGCCGGTGCTGTGGGAATTTTGGCTGTGCGGGGGTGGCACCGTGATGGCACCCACAGAGTGCCCGGGCTCCAGCAGTGGGGATGTCCTGCTATGAACACAGGAGCAGGTCTGCAACCCAGGGCTGGCAGTGGTGGCAGTGCTGGCCTCGTCCCCCCAGAAGAGTGAACACTGGACCTGGGTCACCACAGCGGGATGGAAAACTTAGAGGGAATGAGTCCTGCTGTGTGCAGGGGCTGTGAAGCTGTGGCAGGCGGGTTGGGCTGGGCACAGGGTGTCTGGGGAAGGAGACAGCAGGCAAGAAGCAGGAAGGACAGGATAGACCATCACGGGGATGAAATCGAGTCTAAAGCTCAGCTGGAGATAAAACTACCAAAGGAAGGGCAGGAAGAGGGAGTTCACAGATATCCTGAGGGCAAAGTGTAGCTCAGAGAAATGTAGATGCCCTGATGGAAGAATGTGATGGTTTTTGCCTCTCTTGGTAAAGCCTGTTCCCAGCTCCTGGGGTACTGGCGTCATCTAAAAGACTCAGGGCCAGCAGAGGTGGGACAAGAGCCTGGGGTCCTGCAAACAGGTCCCCCAGTCTGGAGCCTGTCCCCACCTGGTGTGACTCAGCAATTGTCCTTGTTTGCTCTGAGGGATTCACTGACTCTCTGCCAGGCAGCACCTCACCTCATGTGCTCTTCGTTAATCGCAATCATAGCTAATTATTACCAACTGTCCTAGTAAGTAGCAGGGACATAGCAAGGCTTGGCCCTGAAGGTGGACAACCAATGGTCCAGAACAAACAGCCTGGGCAAAGTCAAGAATTTGCCATTAGGAAACATTTATAGCCCAATTATGCAAACACTGGTGAGTGGCAGCTCCGGTGCATTTGACCAGGGGGAGGGAGGAGCTGGTTTCTTCACATCGCTCTCATCTCCATTTCCGTGATCTGTGGTTTTCTACTGTTGGGTTTTTTTTTTCAAAGGGGTGAGAATGAGATGCACGGCTCTTCATCTGCTCCGCTTGTTCTGTGCTACAATGCATTTTGGCCCATACCCCAAAATTAAGCGCTGCTTATTTAGAAGTTACAGAAGTGTAAAAACCTTTTAGGATGATCGTTGCCAAATAAAGATTAGCAAAAGAACACAAAAGAAATTACAATGAAACCCAGGAAGTATCATTTTTAGCCCGGGCTTTTTATTCCAGTGATTACTTCTTGGAAAGAAAGCCCAAACCCTCCACATGGCGAGAGGAAGCGAGAGGAAAATAAGCACATTTTGCACCAGCTAGCTGTTGGCCACGGGCTGGCGGAGGAAAGCCTTGTAGTTGCCATGATGAACGGCCCAGCTGGGAGAAAGAGACCTCCAAAAAAAAAATCTCCCGGAGGATTCATATATCCCAATTTGTCCAGCCCGGGTCAGAGGTGAGTTTCACAAAGTGCCAAAAATCTGCTCATCGGAAATTTCCCTGAAAGGCAAAGCCCGGCCCTGGGAAGGCGTCGCTGTGCCAGCCCCGCCGGAGATGGCGGGGCCATATGGCTGCCTGCGGAGGCTGGGCCGCGCCACGACGACAAGCCCGGCAGCAGATGTCCGGGCCGGCTGACGCACGGCCCCTTCCTGACGGGGCGGGGGGAGCGGCGGCAAAATGTCTGCGCGGAGAACGCTTGGAAGGGGGGGACCCGCGTGGCAGCAGAAGGCTGTGGGGCTGGAGACGCTCGGGGCTGGGCTCGGCTTCACCCCGTGGCGACTGCAGCCCCGAGCGCTGGGCTCAGCCTTTCTGCCTTGGGCACAAGCCCTCGCTGCGGTGGGGAAAGGGGCCGGGGGTGCCGCTGTGCCGTGGAACTGAGCCCCATCTTAGTGCCAGTCCGGCAGGATGCGGCCCCTGAGGGAGACACGCCCTTTGTTGCCCTCCCGCTCCTGGCAAAAGCAGGGAGGTTGTGGGGACGAGCTGTGGGCCGAGGTGGCCGGTCGGGAATTACACAGCTTGCCTTGGCTCGCTCCCCTCGGCGTCCCTGGGGCCCAGCCCGGGGCTCTTATCGCAGAAAAGTCTACGCGCAGCAGAACTGTTGCTCGGCCCCGGACCATTGACTGGGGCAGAGATAAGGTGAACGCACAGTTTGAAGGTCATCCCCTCTCTGCTGGGAATGAGGCAACCCATGAGGCACCGGGTTATACCCTGGAGGGCTGCAGAGCTGGGAAACATTTTGAGACATTAGGGTGAAGATGTAAACTGCTGCCTTCCCTTTTCTTGTTGGCCCTGAACCAGGCAGAGCAGATGTGGACTGATCCTGCCCTATTGGTAGCAGTGTACAGTCCCTGAGGCCTGCTGAAACACGGGAGCCTCAAAGCCTCGTGGCCCAGGGGTCACAGAATCATAGAACTGTTTTGGTTGGCAAAGACCTTTAAGATCACCAAGTCCAAGCATTAACCCAGCACTGCGAAGGCACCGCTAAACCATGTCCCTCAGCACCACATCTCCACAGCTTTGAAACCTTTCCAGGGCTGGGGACTCCACCACTGCCCTGAGCATCCTGGGCCAGGCTTGACAGCCCTTTCGGGGAAGACATTTTTCCTCATGTCCAACCTAAACCTCCTCTCGTACAACTTGAAGCCATTTCCTCTTTTCCTTGTCCTCTGCTTGTTCCTTGGGAGCAGAGACCAACCCCACCTGGCTCCAACCTCCTGTCAGGGGGCTGTAGAGAGTGAGAAGGTCTGCCCTGAGCTTCCTTTTCTCCAGGCTGAACTCTGGTCCTCCAGGTCCCTCAGCTGCTCCTCACCAGACTTGTGCTCTAGACCCTTCCCCAGCTTCATTGCCCTTCTCTGGACACGCTCCAGCCCCTCAATGTCTTCCAGGTGCTGGACCAGGCTCTGGTCCCAAAGCACCCTGAGGGGGAGAGAGGACACTGTCTCCAAGTGTGGATGGGCACCAGCCCCTTGTCCGTCTGTGCAGTCCCACCTGATGCTGCTTGGCTGCTGTAGGAGGGGTGGAGGGAGCCTTGGGATATCCTCAGGACTCAGCCACTGTCTTTCCTGGATTTATGACCCTGAGGCCTGGGTCAGGGCAAGCTGGGAAAGCCCTGCAACACCCAGGGTCTTGACAATTGGCCCGGCAGAGAACCCCAGACCACCACAGCCCCTTGGCATGAGAAGCAGGGGCTGCTGTACCCCCAGGAGCTGTTGGCCTGCAGGGCCCTGCACAGGCACCTGGAGATCAAGGCTCATTGCAGCAGAGGTGCTAGGAGGTCATCTGGTGTTTTTTGCCTGAGAAAGTCATGGCCTGCTCCTTTATCTTGTTCTACCTCCCTTGTTATCAATAGTTTTTCTGGTCTGACTGGATTTCCCTGCTACCACATTCCCAACAAAGGGAAAAGGCCCACACAGCTGAGGTGAGGAGGGTGAACCCCCCAGCCCTGCACGCAGCCCCTGCCCCAGACCTCTCTGCAATTGGGGAACCCAAACAGCACCTGGTAAATAGCCAGCACAGGGGGGTTGTGCTGACCTGGAGCAGGCACGTGTCTCTGCTTCACTCCATGGTCAGCCCAGTCAGCCCCAGCTCGCAGCTGGAGGGAGCACCTGCTCCATGCCAGGAAGACCAGTGCTGGTGTCTAGCTTGGGCTGCTCTGTGCCTTGGTATCTTGCCTGGGAAGAGAGACAGGAGTGACAATCTGGATGTGTCACCATGGCACCAGGCCGCCCTGGCGCCATGTGGCACATGCAGTGGCTCCCTCCAGCACCTGGTTGGGTTTGGTCTTGGCTGCCAGTGCCAGCAGGCACCCCAAGCCCCAGGACACTGTACAGAGCCTGTCTCATCCCTGCTGGATGAAATGGCCTCTGAACCCCCTGCTCAGCATGAGGACACAGACCAGTTAGAGCAGGTCTAGAGGAGGCCACAAAAATGATCTAGGGGCTGGAACACCTCTGCTGGGAGGCCAGGCTGAGAGAGTCGGGGTTGTTCAGCCTGGAGAAGAGAAGGCTCTGGGGAGACCTTCTTGTGGCCTTTAAGGGAACCTGTAAGAAAGATGGAGACGGACATTTTAGCAGGGCCTGTTGTGACAGGACCAGGGGTGATGTTTTAAACTAAAAGAGAGAGATTTAGACTGGAGAGAAGGAAGAAATCTTTGATGCTGAGGGTGGTGAGACCCTGGCCCATGTTGCCCAGAGAAGTGGTCGATGCCCCATCCCTGGAACCATTCCAGGTGAGGTTGGACGGGGCTCTGAGCAATCTGCTCCAGTTGCAGATGTCCCTGCTCACTGCAGGGGGGTTGGACTAGATGAGCTTGAAAGGTCCCTTCCAACCCAAACCATTGCGTGATTCTATGATCCCCAAGCCCAGCAAGTCCCTGTCTGCTTCCTCCTGCTCTAGCCCCAGTCCCAGCTGAGGAGGTACGTGCCTGCAAACATGTAGCAGGACATGGTCCTTGCTTCTGCCAAACAGGTAACCAGTCACACCACAAAACGGGAAGAAATGGAAACCAAAGAAAAGATCTGAAGCCTTGCCAGAAAGGTGACTCTGTAAGAGCTCTTGGGTGACAAGTGGATTTGTTCTCCACATCCTGGCAGGAAATATTTAGAGGCTGTTAACTCCCACGGAACCCCAGGAGGAGCCGGGCACACCTATATTAGTGGCTCATGGTACTCACCAACAGCTTCCCCAGAAAGAAGGGCTGATGCAATGACAGCTTCCAGACATGCTGACAGACAAATGTGTATTTCTTCCCCAAATCAGACATCTCTGTTTAAATCCAGTAGAACCTGGAGCTCCTGGTTCCACAAAGATGTTGCCAGTTGCTGGCTCTGGGTATGGTGTCAATGCATGAGGAAGAGTCACTGTCTGAGGCATCTCCTCAGGATGTCAGACCCGATCCCACCATCGGAACCTCTGCTTGTGCTGCCTTCAGCAGCACATCACACTGCACAAGCTGAGGCTGCACCTTTGCACGTGTTTTGCAGCTGCCAAACTTCTTCTGTGCGTGTCCCTGCGTACCCCAAGGAGCTCTGGGGCCATAACTCCTATGGGATTTCGGGGGGTGTTACAAAGGACACCAGGAGACAATGGTCTGATGCAGCATGGGCAGCTGCAGGGCTGTGCACAGCCCTCTGGGTGCCAAACCTGGATGTGCCCAACACAGAACGATGCTGACAGGTCCCTGAACAGGAGCTGCCACCTGGTGGCACTGGGACAATCCTACTGGCCTACCAGTCACACAGGAGGACCTGGATGGGGACATTTGGGGCTTGTTCAGGTTTTTCCTTATATTCAGGTTTTGCAACACTAGTTCGTACCAAGCTAGAAGGTGGCTGGGAAATGCCACTTCCGACCTGCCTCGAGCTCCCAGGGTCACTCCAGACCCAGTGCCATGGGTGACTCTGGTGAAAGGCAGCTGGATGTGTGCTCCAGGGGATGTGTCCCCATGTGAGCCATCCCTCGCTGGGAGAGGATGCCTTGGTGCAGGGGGTCAGGAGCAAAGCGAGAAGGTGAAGAGGAGCACCAAGTAAGAGTTGCTTTCGTGAGGCCAGAGAAGATACGGTTTTGCCTTTGCTGGGCCTGCAAAGGCCCTTCTCCAGCCAAGGTATCCCTGATAACATCAAAGTATGCCCTCATGTTGAGAACAAAGCCAGGAACAAACAAGCTCTGTGAGTGGAGGGAAGCCCCCTGGGAAGTTTCCTTCCCTTAGCTCTGGGAAGCCTCAGGCGCACAGAGGAGCTGGGTGCTGGGGGAAATCACAGGCTGGGGGTGGCCAGCCCCTCCTCAAAACCTCCTTGCCCACCATGATCCTGTTGCTCAGCAGGACTCAGCCTCATCCCACTTCCCAAAGGAGGGGGGAAACAAAAGAGGAGGAGGGGGAAGGGAAGGGTCTAAGAGAAACTTCTAACTTCTTGGGAAGAGAAAAGCTCTATTCAGGCAGGAAGAATACCCGTGAGGAGCTGGTCACTAAGCAACCTGCAGCAATTTGGTACAGCCCAATGCATGGGTGAGGAACAAAGCTGCCTCGCTGCCCACTGAGAGCCCAGCCAAGCAAGCAACAGGCAGGGAGAGCCTGCAGGGCTTGGGGACAGGGGACACCAGCCACACACAGCCACTGCAAAAGGCTGAGACACCCAGCAGGGTCCAGAGCTCCTGGGTGCTGGGGGCAGTTTGTCCCCAGTCGGCTCTGGAGGGTGACAAGCCTCCATCAGGCTCCCCCTTCACAGGGAGGCCCTTTCCTGCTCGGGAAGGATTTCCGGTCTGCTCTGAAGCCTGTGGCTCCCCCTGGGTCTGGTGTCCCCAGGGGGCTACACACATCCCTCCCAAGAGAGGCACAGTGCATTTCGGGTTAACCGCCTGCTCCCGCCGACACCGCAGGGCTTGTAGGGGCAGAGCAGCCAGTGTAGCCTCCGCTCCTCCCTGGATAACCTCAAGTCTTCATTTGGATTATCAGTAGAGGGAGTTGTCCTTTGCAAACAAGCTCAGCGAGACATGAGAAACTGCTTGGTCTCTCCCTGGCACAAGGGAAAAAGGACAAAGGAAGTCAGGCCTGACAAACTCTGCTGACAATCTGAGCTGAAATGCCTCCCTTGGAGCCCCGGGGGTCCCTGGAGATGCTGCTGCCCCCAACAGAAACGTTGCACAGCAGGAAAAACTCTTGCAGACAGAGCAGGTCTACTGGGACCAGTCAGTGTGCAGCTGGGCCCCAATCCTGAGCCTGATGAGGCCAGCGAGATGCACTGGACATGCCTGGAAGTTGCTTTTCACCTGCACGGTGCCATACGGGAAACAACCAGCCCTTAATGAACTTGGCTCCAGCATCTGATACACTTGGAGACCAGCTGCTGGGACAAGGATAAACTCAACAAGTGTTTACCCACTTCCTCTGTGAGTTGTTTGCCCAGCTCTGAACCCCCAACAGCAAGGAGAACAAGTAGGGGATGCTCAGGCATGTCCACATAAGCAGCAGAGCACGTGTAGATAAGTTATTAACACTCAGTCCTGCCCTTTCCTGGCTTCATGAGCCTGTATCTGAGCCTTGAAGCAACTAAACAATGCACACTAAATAACCAGCCAACAGGGCCATGATTTAAAATCAGCTTGGCCAAAGTAGTGCCATTTATTTTGCCTGCAAACCCCCTCTCATCCGGCCAACACACTGCAGGTTTCCTGGCTGCAACCAGGCTGCTCTCAGCACAATGGGGGACAGGCACTCCAGCCAGCAGCAGCGACAGACAGCATCTATCCCTGGACTTGGAGAGTCCCCACCTCCCCTGGCAAGAGGGCACACACAGTGCTCTGGGCACAGCTGGGAGTCATGGGTGCCAAAGCCCAGCTAAGCAAGAGCTTGGCACACCAGGACCATGACAACAGTGACAGGGCCTGCAGCCCGGGGCAGCCCCAGAGCAAGAGGCACCAAGTGTGGTATGTCTGCTGCACCAGAGAGCATTTATCTGCCCTTGAGCTGAGGGTGGTGCTCTTTTGGATGATGAGGTCACACTGGGAATCAGAAGTGAGACTTATCCTCTCTCAAATTAGAGACCTATAAGTGTCCAGTCCATTCTTTTTATCTGCAGGGAGCAGAGTGAGAGCATCACCTCCAGGAATGAAGTCAATCTGAGAGAGGATCTGTGTGTCGACCTCGATCCACTGGTTGTGAGGGAGCATGCTTAGACAGTACACCCACTGATGGGGAGGGTCCCCCCAGAACAGGAGTAGCCCCCGTGTGAGAAGCATCTCCTTGCAAAGAGAGGAAACGCTGACAAAAGTGCAGAACACTGAACCATATGCTACCCAGAGCCATCCTGGGTTCTTCTCTCCCAACACCAGTGGCTACAACCATCAGCAACAGTCTTGCAGCATAGACAGATGGGACTTCTTTGTTGGTGTGCTGCAGTTTCTTTCTGGTTTTCTCCTGGCCTGTAGCATTTGCACATTTGTAGAAACATTGAGAGAGAACAGAGGTGCTGAAGGAGAGAAATACCTTTGTGGGATGAAATGTGCCTGGAAGCCCAGAGCTAACCTTAGCTCTGGTGGTCCTCTTCTGTTCCCAGTGAGGTGGTGCTGAGATTTACCAGGCAGTGGCCCTTGCCACACAATCAGGTTCTCTGGTAAAGCTTCATTATATTCTCGTCATGAAGCTTCTTCCACACCTGCTTCTCCAGGTTGAAGTCGTGGTTAACGTAGAAAATTAGACGTTTCTTGTCCTTGTCATAGTAGTGATCCGAGTACTTCTCGTAGCCCTCCGTGATGTAGCCATAGGCACTCACCTGGAAGGATGGAGAGCTCACTGGGGAAGAGGTACCAAGGACAGAGGAAGCCAAGTGAAATACAGGATACAGTTCCCAAGCAGGGAGGAAGCACAGGACAGGGATACCAGTCAGGACTCCTCTGGGTGACCTTTCACAGGAGTCCAGAAGGAGAAGACTATGAGCACTGGCTCTGGGGAGCCTGCTGTCCCCTCACTGCCTCACTTGGAGGCAGGATGGCTCTCAGGCCACAGCAGCTGTGCAAACTTTACGTGAGCTATTTTGGGGCTGTTTCTCTTGCCTTCACTCAGGTCCTCCACAGCTGACAAGAACCCCCATACCCTCACGGCTGATGGTAGGCCGGCCCCCCCTGCCCTGCCCTGTTATCCTGTCCCCCCCTTCCAGACAGTGCTGCTTGCAAGAACCGTGGTGCCCTTACCCGGTCACAGAGATGGAGGGCAGTCAGCAGCAGGAAGGCCCCCGTGGTGGGTCTGTACAGCCTCCAGTAGGACTTTTCCAGATTTTTAGATTTTAAAAACCTGCAGCAGGACAGAAGAAAGTACAGAGCAGTTGCTGGGTATGGTGGTTCAAGCTGGGCTCACCTCGTCCCCCTGTGTCATTTGTGGCATCTCCCTCCTTGCAGCAGTTTGTGGCCAAACAAGGCACTTCAGACAAGGCCACACGTGGGGGGACTGTTTCGTGCTCAGTGCAGCACAAGGCCAGCCCAGAACACTCTGTCACCTGCACTGCCACCTAAGCCCTGCAGTGCAGAAGTGGTTTTGAAGCTCCCTGGTATAGCCAGCTCCTCATTCACATTTAGGAGTGAAACGAGATACGGAAAAGGGTGCGGAGGTGGTCACAAAACCCACCAGGAGATGTAGTGGGTTATGTCAGCAGTTATTAGGAAGGCAAGAGTCCACACCAGGAAAAAAGAGCATTTGAGCCCTCTCGGCCTTGGAACAGACCCAATTGAGTGAGGAGAGGGCAGAAAGGGCAGAGCCATCTGGCTCTACATTGGTCTTCTCGCAGCGAAGGCACAACTCGGCTCTCAAGGAGACTGAAGAGTAAATGCAGCCAAAACAGGGCATGACAGGAGCTCTTCCTGCATCTCTCAGTCATATGTGGCCCACAATTGGCAGATCTTCCAGTGACAGTATCCAGCAGGCTTATGAAAAGGATTAGAAAGGCAAAGAAGAGCGGTCAGGCCCGGCAAATAGGATATTGAAGAAGTGCCTGTTACCGTGTTTGAAGGTACAAACAACCTCCTGAGTTGAGAGGCGGTCTCAGGAGGGAAGGGCTGTTACGGAGCCTTCCTCCAAGATGCTAAAAGATGAGGAACATGGAAAGTTGGTCCTGAAGTACATCAACTATTCTGGCACTTCAGCAACATACTTCCCACATCTGAAGTTGCCATTTGACCAGGACCTCTTTTGGATGCAGGAAGCCAAACTGTCCAATGGCTGTTGCCTCTCCAGCTCACAGATGCTGGATGTCTGCCCACCACTAACACCCCACTGCAGCATCACACAGAACTTTAACTGACCACACACTGATGAAGCTTCCCCCTCCCAATCTGCTGGTGTGGCTAAACTGCAGTTACAAGGGAGTGAGCTGGGAGAAGAGAACCCAGAGACAGAGATGGCACTGGCCAGAAAACATAAGCCCATTAGAGTATGTAACCCCCAGCTCACCTGTTTTTCGTGTATCTGAGGAAATCAGGGTGAATCACCAGGTATTTGTCCATCATGAAACCTTTATCGAATATGTCCCGGGGCCTCTGCCTAAGGACAGGAATGGGGAGACTCAGGACAAGCTCCTATATTTCCTCATAGCCGGAAAGCATCAGCCCTGATGCAGTTGGTGATAAGAGAACCACCACAAACATCATTAAGCTATTCTGCAACATTTGGCAGATTATGACAAAGCCTCCCTAACCCATGTGCAGTGCAGAGGAGACATCAGGGAGGAGAGGCAATAACAGGAGACAGGAATATCAAAAGCACGTGTCTGTATAGACAAGGACTGGTGAGGAGGCCACCATGTACAGACACCAGACCAGACAACAGCACGTGCTCATCCCAGAGGACCACAAAGCTCTGGCCACACATCGTTGAAACCAGAGGCTTCTGGGAAGGAGGTGTATTGGTTACAGCAGCACTCAGAGCTGCGGAGGAAGTAAGATATTTCTCCAGAGAAATCTGCCAGGGGAGGGAGGCTTTGACCAGGCTTTACTCAGACCTGCACCTCAGCAGAGCTGAACACTGTTGAGAGGAAAAGGGCACAACAGAGAGCTCTACATTGAAGGGTGCAGAGGTGGGGGCCAGTTTGTTTTACTACTACCCATGGTAGCTCAGGGCTCCTTTCCTGGTGTTCTTGTTCAGCAGAAGAGCTTTCAGCCACTCATAGTCTCTAGCTCCCTCCAGGAAGTGAATGTATCTGATATGCTAAGGAAACAAGCAAGCATTAACAAACAGCACAAGAGACAGACATCCTTTAAAACCAAAAAGCAAGCAGGCCTAAGCTCACTGAGCTTCTTGCACACACATCTTCAGCCTGCAGCTTTTATCTATCTCACTGAAGCAGAATGGAGATAGCATCTCACAGGCAGCTACTTCTACTTGCTGAGAGGCTGGGGTTGCGTTTGCAGCTCACCACTGCAAACACTCACTCCAAGCCAAGCCAGTGCAGGTTTAAGGATAATGCTCAAGTGTTAGCCTTTTGCTCCTCATGGCCAGAGCAGAAGCGAAGGCCACAGACTAAGAGCAGCCCATCAAATCTGTGCACACATACAGGATGGACCTGACTTACTTCTCCCTGTGGGATGCTCCTGAACCCTCTGCTTCCCAAGATCTGCAGAGAGGTCACCAGGGAATAGGCTGTGAATCCATAAAAGGAGGTTTTTGTTCCCACATCTTTTTCGTAACCTTTGATGACAGCCCCACTGACCCTGGACAAGAAAATCAAACAGAAGAGCATAATTAGCAGGTGACCATAGAAATATGGATTCAGGAGTTTTCAAACAGGAAAAGACAGCATTAGTCTGGAGGAAGATTAGGCCCATTTTGAGCTACACCTCTTGATCTACAAGAGAGCCACTGCTTTGGAGATGGCTCTTTATGGCTCATCTGTGAACCCAGGCTCTGCCCGTGTGTTTGGGAACTTTCCAATTCCTTTCTGGTTTTTCATCTCCTCCTGCCACCCGTCATTTTGGCGCTTGGCAGTTGGCGCACGAGGTGAAGTTACTCCCCCATAATTACCTTCTAGCCGGAATAAGCTAGCCAGGTATCTGCTAAGAAGGAACCTGCCTTACCGGAAGACGTAGTCATGGGAGTCAATCTCCTGGCCCATCCCAGAGTTGTTCAGTATTCCTCCGTTCCCCACGACAGCACAGCTGATGCACGTCGGCACGGTGCTGTTGTTCTCGGCCAGCAGCAGCTGCTGGTGGGGATTCGGGGGCAGCAGGCCCATGACCTCCTTCACCACTGTGGAGGAAACATGGTGGAGAGTCACTATCAAGAGCCTTTGGGATGGACAAAGTGAAACCACCACGGCGTCCACCACAAGATCCACCTAGCCTGATGCCTTTGACACGGAGATGCCGCAAACCTCCAGCTACTTGCGAGTTTGATGGTCCCAACCTGACAGAACCCGAGGGACTCACATGAATAATTCAGCTCCATGAAGCCATAGGGAGGTGCAAAATGCTCCAGGCGCTTCCACTCGCTGTCACTGAAGTATCTCTTGTCTGTGAAGATCATGATATTGGGCAGGAAAAGATCTCGCAGCCATTCAGACTTGGCAGCTTTGGCCTTCAGCGATTCAGAGCAGGTCTTGAAAAACAAGAAGAAACCGCTAAGGACCGATTAGCAGGGAGCTGATAAACCCGACTGAGTGCCAAGTGCTGGCATGCCTGTGTGTGAAAGCACTGGAAAGAAGCAGAGAAACTCCCCTGGTACACCCTGCACTCCCCGCAGTGTCCCCATCGCTGTGAACACAAGGCATAAATTCACCACTACATTAATAACTAACTGGTGGAAAGTCGGCTACAGGGAAGCCAGAGTGACTCCAGGCCTCTGAGGATCTCCTCTTCAGAACAGGGCTGTGGAGCTCACATATTTTACTGGCTTTGGGCCTCATTAACTGACGCAAATTAGTATCTGTAATAGGTCTAACCTAAACATACCAAACAAGCAACAGTCCTGTTGGCAACGCACCTTGCAAGGTCCTGCCCTCAGAGTGCACATCGGCAAACACACTGAGGAACATGAGATTGTATCACCATTATCACTCCCTTTTAAAGATAAGGGGCAATGTGCAAACAACTTGTTCAACATCCTAAATGAGTCACAGAGAAGCACGCGTCTCAGAAGGCAATCTGAGCCAGCCTAACCTTACTCTAACAAGAGCAGTATCACTGCAGCTGGCAAGAGCTAAGCTGGGTGTGTGCAGATGGAGGGCAAGCAACTGGATTTTCTGTTGAGTCAATATGAGCTCTACTTTCTTAGACAAGTTCCCCAAATACCTACTGAAAGCCAAAAGAGAAGGCCAAGTGGACCTGCGTGCCCAGCTCAAATCCCCAGATGCCTTGCTGTGTGTTCCACAGCTGAGATGGGCTCTCTGCTACAGGGGAGAATGACAATCTGGTCACAGCCTGAGGAGACAGTCCTCATCCTGCCTGTCACAACAGGAGTACAATGAGAAGGATTTCATGTTGGCATCATTTCACTTGCAGCACATTTCATGTCCAGAGTTAGGGACATTGCCTTCCTGCTCAAGATGTACTTTGTACTGTCTAGAGTATATACCTCCATAGCTAGACTGGATCAGTACCAAAGGAACTAGGGAAAAGTCTGATCGTGTAGGAAATGAAGGAGATGGGAGTGTTTCTAGTCACTCCCTCTCCCTGCAGAATTAGAGATCAGGTTTGGGAGTGAGAACCCAGCATGTGATGTCTGGATCCGCACCTTCACTAAACCCCTCTGTGCACGTTCTCTCCTCTCTCACATACTGAAGAAGGGTTTTCCCCACTGCTCAGCTGTTCTGTGCCCCCAGATGCTACACAGTCTCAGACTGAGGGACATTCTCAGCTTCCTGCTGTGAACTGTTGTCTTACATTTCTCTGCCAGCTCCTGCTCTGCGCTTCCGAGATGGCTGCATGTGCTCTGCAGCTCATCAGATGAGGAGATAGGAGCCATCTGGCAGTCAAACAGGATCCTGGTGACCTTAACCCCACTCTATCTGCAGGTGGGGTAAGGTACTGGCTCCTGTGTCACACGGACTCTTAGCCATGTAGTTTGCCCTCTCCCATATGTATTCCGGGTGCCACGAGACCATAGGGAGCCCAGGAAGAAGAATGTACCTCCTGTGCCACAGACTGGATCATCTGCCAGGCCCTTCTGCTGTGACTCAGTAAGGCTGGGCCAGTGCACGAGCTCAAGCATTTAACAGCCAAGTTCTGCATTTTTGAGTCGGAGATCTCTGGATAACAGAGGTATGTTTGGGGCCAGCTGCTCCTCTCAAGCAGCTCAATGCCACACTGAAGAGCACATCCCATCAGCAAAAGAATGTCTCGTGCTGCCAAAAGGGCATCAAAATACCGTGAGGGAGACAGAACTCAAAAAGAATGTTACAGAATACTAGTTGTTCAGCTTAAATAAGATTTAAAATAGAATGAGTAGCTCAGAGTCAATCATTTAGCATTAGGATTCAGGGGTTACAGCACAATATTGTGTGATTTGGTTCACTGCTTGTTTAGCATCACTTCCTTAGCATGAGTAGCTAGAATTGCTGAAGCCTTAGGCCACAAGCTGTGAACTTTCAGCTAGATGTGTTGAACTTTACCTAGTTAAGCACAAGAGGCCTCCAGACCCAACCAAACTAGGCCACAACCATCAGCAGAAGCTGCACAGGAAGAAGATTGTGGACAGTGACCAACACAGTGGAACCATCCAAGCCGTGGAGCTTTGGAAGGGTGAAGAAGCTTCTTGCTCGCTGCAGGTGTCTATGTACAGGGTGGAAAAGGTGAACTGGCAGCTCCTGGGAAAGACTCTCCTCTTGTTGATAACAAACCACAAGGACAGTAAAAAGAAGTTACTTTTTAGCTCGTTTCCTCAATGGGGCTCACGTACACTGATGAATTTTTGCCAGTACTGACAGAATACCATAAAACTGGGAATAGTCCCCACCCTCCCACATCCAGGGCAGGCACAAGAGGTGCTTATCAATCCTCAGCTAACGCTTCTCCTTTGACCTTATTTTGACTTTAAGACAAGCACCTAACAAAGCCTCTGCTCCTATGCCCCGAGACCCTCCCACCATGACTGCCAGGGTCATTCTCCACAGCCCAGCACAGGCGTCACCGCTGCCAGAGCTTTTGAGCTGGCACACAGGGACATTGCCACTCCTGCTCCCTCACCACAGCCCTGCTTGTTTTCTTTAGCTGGGCTGCATAAAACAAAGGTCAAGGCAAATCTGGGGAGGGCAACCCGAGTCTTCGTAAGAATGCAGAGGTTTAGTTTCCCAAGAAGTGGGTGAGAAGTGGGGCACCTGTATGAAGGCTGTCATTTAGTGGCAGACACCTAACGCCTGCCCTGTGGGCATCACAAAACTACCTATGACCCAACCTACCTTGGGGTGCCACCTCACAGGTAACACACACGCTGCACGTTGTGCCCAAGTCCCCCGTGCAATACATCAAGGCATCTAAAAGAGGGACCACCTTGTAGCACGTCTAGAAGGAGAGAGATTTTCCCCAGCTTCTGATGCACCTGAGCTCCAGAAAGGGCTGCTTGGGCTGACTTTGAAGGGAAGCCACAGAAATGGGTAGAACTGCAGTAAGTCCCTGAACTGGAGCATGGTGGAGAGTTGGCCAGGCTAATGGAGTTGTACATACAGATCTCCCTCTCCAGGTCTACCAACATCTGCATATACCAGTGAGTTGACCTACCAGCTTGGAGGTCCTCATCTGCAAAAAGCACACATGCCTGGGAGACAACAGACAAGGAGGTGTCGTTCTTGTTGAACACACGTGGCCAAGACACCTACCAATGGTGGAGAGGAGTCGTCCAGCAGGTACTCGTCCTCGAAATCCCATTGTGGCTGAGACTTGAAGTCAGCAGCCCTCAGTTTCTTTTCCGTCACTGCAGCGGCGTGAAGAACAGGTCTTGCAGTTGTCAGTGGTGCAGGAGGCTCTGCTGGCTTTGTTTTGTCTTTGGATATGTTCTTTTCATGAGCTCCCTCCACCCCAGGAAGAGGTTTCACTGTTGCCTTCTCCTGGGCTCCCTCCACCCCGGGAAGAGGTTTCACTGTTGCCTTCTCCTGGGCTCCCTCCACCCCGGGAAGAGGTTTCACTGTTGCCTTCTCCTGGGCTCCCTCCACCCCGGGAAGAGGTTTCACTGTTGCCTTCTCCTGGGC
>WTSP01005317.1:0-39665 GCA_025331215.1 Actenoides lindsayi | reverse complement strand
TCCCTCCCCCCCAGGAAGGGGTTTCACTGTTGCCTTCTCCTGGGCTCCCTCCACCCCAGGAAGATGTTTCGCTGTCGTCTTCACCTGGGCCCCCTCCATCCCAGGAAGAGGTTTCACTGTTGTCTTCTCCTTGGCTCCTTCCACCCCAGGTAATGGTTTCACTGTTGCCTTCTCCTCGGCTTCTTCCACCTCAGGAAGAGGTTTCACTGTTGCTTTCTCCTTGGCTTCTTCCACCCTTGGGGCTGGTGTCACTGCTGTTTTCACCTTGTTTCCCTGCAGTGTAGGGGTTGTCTTCTTGATTCCCTCCAACCCTGAGGGTGGTTTCACAGTCATGTCCTCCTCTGCTTCCTCCACACTGGCAACTGGTTTCATCGTTTTCTTCTGCTTTTCTTTTCCTTCCCATCTTGGTGTCCTCTCAATAATATCTTGTTTGAGCCTCGTGATATCTCTCCCCAAAGTGACCTTTAAAACACTCCTCAAGTTCCCATTATCAGAATAGCTCAAACCCTGTTGCTTCTGGGTATCCAATTGCAAGGTGTCTTCAGAACGTTGGAAAATGTTCAATTGCCTGAATGCAATCAAAGGAAAAGCAGACACATCACACATGCTTTCCACTTAACACCTTCCAGCCCATTTCTAGCACCCTTGACTCTGAGCCCCTCTCTGTGCTTCACAGCAAGCACTGGGTACGACCACCGCACTCAGAGGACTTGCCTTGGCGACTGCCACTGAGTTTCTGCAGGGTGCTGCACGAACTCAATTATCATTTTCAACCTCACCACCAGTGTTATTCAACTTCCCACACCACTCTGGCTCGAATACCACTTATCTCTCCACTAAGCAAATCCCAGAGGCTACACGTTCCTCTTCAGCACTCGGCTCGTGAAACATCCACACTGGCAGTGACCACAAACCAGCACAGAACGGCTCTGCCCAGCACTGGGCAGGATGGCTGGCAAGGTCCCCAGAGCACTGCAGGAGTGTTTTGGAGATCCTGCATTCAGGACACGGCACCCACCACGAAGGCAGCCATCTGGCTCTCCTCTTTGCCAGCAGAGCCAAGCGCTTCAGCGACAGAGCATGAAGAGCTTCCAGAATTCAGTAAGAGAAGACCAGGAAGCAGTGAAACTCACTCCTCTAACACATCACTTCTTGAGCACTGGGAGGCCACAAGGAACTTCTTCCTCTCCTCCTCCCCCTTAGCCAGCTAATGCAATGACATCACCCAGCACTCGCCAGGTACAAGCTACTAAAATACATTCTGATGCTTAAAAATGGAAAAGCTCTGCATTTTCAGCAGCCACCTCTAACACTGCAGCTGCCCCGTTGCCTGATGCAGAGGCACAGGCAGGTATACGGATCTCATAGGAGGATACAGATGCCAATAGCAGAAGAGCCACCTGCAACAAGACTGGGCTGAAACCCATAAAAATAAATAAATAAATTAATAATAATTTAAAAAAAAATCAAAGCCAGAAGTGGTGGCATTTTGTCCCAAACATTCATTTTATCTGCACACGCCCAGAGGGTGAAACAGGAAAAAAGAAGGTGAAAAAGTTTCTGCAGCTGAGTTTTTCTGTACAGCAAAGCTTTTCAGGGTGAACCAGCCTAGTTTTGGCAGCGACTTTACACTCACATTGCCCCTTTTCATGACACATTTGTTTCCAAGTACTGTGGATTGCATCCGAGGCGATAAATGGGGGGGGAGGAAAGTACCTCTGTACCTGGCAGGCTGTAGATAACAGTTCAGTTGCTGCTGGGGCTTCAGAGTGGTATGGCAGTTATTAAAGTGGTTAGGAAGTTATCAGCTAAGAATGCTTTTAAATATCATTTTGTATCAGATAAATACTTGAGCCTTTCCAACGTCACTGACTTAAAAGAGTTTACAGTAAATGTCCTATCAGCTCTTCCTCTACCCACCCTCATAACCATTAACCAGTCTTAAGCCAGTACACAGTAGTTGCTTTCTATGATAGTGCTTCCTGGAGAAAGTTATCATTCACTGCCTAATGAGAGGCAAGATTTTATATACACACACTAAGGAGAGAGAAATGTACTCAGGTAGCTCAGGCAGATCTCAAATCCCTGGCTGATCTTCTGTTGTATTTTTAAGGTGACGTTCAAAATTTCGCAGAGAAACAGCAGAGAAACTTTTCCTCACAGAGGGAACCTCCCAAGTTCCAGTTTGTGCCCACTGCCGGGTACCACTGTCAAGAGTCTGGCCCCGTCCTCTTGAGCCCTGCCCTTTAGATATTGATCAGATCCCCTCTCAGTCTCCTCTTCTCCAGCTAAACAGCCCCAGGTCTCTCAGCCTTTCCTGTCCAGAAATGCAATCTGGACTAGGGCTGAATGTAGTCTTTCTGGGAGCCACCAGGAAAAATGGTGGCCCACGGTGTGGGCAAAGTACGAAAACAGGTAGCACTAGTAAGGCAAAAGCTGATCTCTTAAACAGCTACCCCAGAAAACACTGGAAACAAGCGATCAGCAGAAGCGAGTTTTTAACTGTGGATCTTCCAACACCGTGCTCCGATTGTGCACAACATGGTCTGCTAAAGCAAAGTGCTCAACTAGCTCAGAGCAGAAGTGCAAGTGTCAGGATAAAGTGACTCAAAGGCAGAAAGAAAGCGAGCACAAGCACTCTAGCCAGGTAGTGCATATCACAAGGAAGCAGGTCTCTTACCTGAAAATCCTTGTCTCCAACAAGTCAAAGTAGGAGTTCAAATAAACAATGAAGATGCAACAGTGTGTTAAAACAAGGAGCCAAATGAAGACTCGGGGAATTTTAGGAAACTTTCTCCTGAAAAACCACATGGTGAGACTCCCGAGAGTAACAGAGGCTCTGCTGCTGCTGCTGCCCAGAAGTGCTCGCTGGGCAGTGCTTTCCAAAGGTGCTCTGGATGAGTGGGCTGGTCCTTCTCTCGGGATTTCCCTATAAGAATGTGCACACCCTCTCTCCCCACATGGTTCCAGTTTCTCAGACAAGACGACAGCTTTGCACTGTTCCTATCGCTCTAAGCTTACGGTGACACAGAATGGAGAAAGAAACACCTCTTACTGCACACAGGGAAGTTTCCTGTATTTTCCTTAGAGTGGTTAGTCCGGTGTAAGAAGGAAATCCTTTACCTCTGATCTGGTGGAAGCATCACTGGGAATATTTGTGTGAATTATGGAAGTAGCCATAGCTTTAACCAAAGAAATCAGCTTTCAGACCACCACCTGCCCAAGGGCTCAGGCAAGATTCTGGGCATAACCATAAAGAGATCTGCTTATTTCCTTCCTCGGGCAGTAACTGCTTGTAGCTCCAGTCCAGACACAATGCCTGCCCCCAAAACTGATGGCTAGATACACAACCATTGTACCCTGAGATTGCTTTGAAATGAGTCAGAGTCCTTGTAAATCCACCACCTAACAGAGGAGTTTGGGTGTAAAGGCAGATGAGTGCTTGGGTAGCGCATTAGAGGACAGGATTCAGAGTCAGTCTGTCTCCTCCTTCTCTAATAACTGACCTGCCTTTAGGGCGATCGGAGAAATTTCAATCCATCATTTCACTTGTCTGAAAGGTGCCAACTCCATCATAATCTAACCACACTATTGCTGAAAAACTTGTTACACAGGCCTGCCCGCAGCTCAGGTTCCCAGGCTGGATCAAGAGTGTGCCACTTCAGCTCTGAGCTGCTTGTACAGACAGCAGCAATACAAACAGAAGAGCAGCTGAGGAGTATGAGTGCTCAGTCTCTCACTTCGGGTTTTTCAACCATCAGGGACCACTGAGCGGCCAGGAAATGATAGATCTGTCAGTTCACCACTAACAGAGGACCTGGTTGGATCTGAGTCTGTGGCTAGATGTAGAATTTAAAAGAACTAGATCACCCTGTAGACCTTCACAGTACAGTACCTTAAAATTCAGTTAGTTTCAAGGCAGCATCTAATATATCTGAATTTTTCTTCCACATAACACCAAACTAAATTCATGTTTCTTGTATCTGTGCATTGTCATCACGGACAGACAGCCAACTGCTTTCTGCACTACTGCCTTCAGTGGCACCCTGGTCGTTTGGGTTTTGTACAGTAGAACCATGCTTTGCTCATCAACAGTGACAGCTAAACAGAGCCTTGCTAATGCCACGTGCACAAGAAATGCTCCAAGGGTAACAAATCCCTGCCGCAACCCCAGGGTCTTGCACTACACTTGATTTGAGCCACGAGCATATTCAGACCTGGGATACGTTGCTTCTCATTGATAGGTGGCACCTGACAATCCCTCTGCCCATCCCAAGCTCCACAATATCGCTCTCTTCTCCGTGAAAATCAGGGGTTTGCCTGGAGAACAAGTTTTGGCAGTCCAGAATCCATCTCCCCACCATCAGAGTGAAAGACTATCAGAGATGACCACCACAGCAGAAACGGGGCTTTACATGCAAGGGCAAAGGGCTGTTTTAACTCATGGGAAGCTGTTAAATATTAACCCTGACAGTTCAGGGGGAGATGGTCACACTGCTTCTTACAACACAGGCTGCTTTTGTACAGCTCTTATCAGAAATTACATTCAGACACAAAAAAGCTTTTGTTGACAGTATCACAAATCTCAGTAGCTAACACGCTGCTACCAAATACACAGAGAACGGAAGTTGTTTGCTTTAAGTCACAGGAAAGCCAGTCAGCAGGTTTCTTACCTACCTTGGACCCCTTCACGTATCATGGCAAAAAGCTCCAAGGATTCCCTGCACAAGGCTCAGGAGCAGCTGCATTTCTTTTTTGTCCACACTTCCCAACATGTTGCTCTCTCCGGATTGAAGTGCGTGACATTGGTTAACAGAGGACCTAGGAGAGAAAAGTCAAACAATAACACAGGTTTGAAAAGCCCTTGAAGAAACAGAGAGGAGGTTGTTAGTGCAGGGTACAACCCTGCCTCCATCTACAGCAAAACATTTCAGTACTGCTTGACCTGAGCCTAGGACCAAAGATCTGCTGAACAAACACTGAGAAAGGAATCAGCCAAGGTGCTGCCGTATTCCTGAGCAGCCCTCATTAGCTCCAGGCAATTCTAGAGCAGTGGGCTGAAGGTCTGGGTGTGCAGCATGCAAGTAGCAATTCTATGGTGACAAAATCTCTAACAGGATGTTCCTACAGGAGCAAGCATCAGCCCCCAGGCACTGATATGCAGCATACGAAGCAACGGCTTAATTTTAGCCTTCCCTATGTGCCTTCAGCTGTACTGCTTGGAAGAAGTTGCTCGTGTGCATCTACAAGGCTATTTTTGTTAATAGGGTCCCCAAAGGGAGATTCTGGAGGCAGCAAACTCTTTTTCTTCAACCTCCTCCACGTGACATGACTGCAAAACCAAGGACCACAGGGGATAGCAAGAGTCCTACAATCAGAAAAAGACAGCTTGCTTTGCTTTTAAGGAACTGGGCTGCAAAAGTGGAGAACATGTCTCTGGTACTCTGTGTTCAGGAAAGACTGTGCTTGGGGGAATATCCAAATCTCTGGCAACCACAGTAGCCAAAAGCAGACTTGCTCTGTTAGACACACAGCTTTACACCTTCCTGGTGTACGAAAAGAAAACCTAAAAAAACCCCTATCAGAGCACTGTCTTCCACTTCCTTGCTATTATTTCATCATCCTCCGCCCGCACTGCTGAAATCAGTCTGTCAGAGCTCAGGCAGCCAGGCTGGTTAGCTCAAACATGAGGGCAAACTGGGAAATGGGGATGTACTGTAACTCCTCAGGGATGGCCTGCTGAAAACGGAGGCCAAGAGCAGAGCTGCTCCCTTATAAAGCTCTGTAAGAAGTGTGATTCCTGGGACATGTAGGGCTCCCAGCCCACAGACAGGAACACAGTAAGCCAAGACTGCACCTAGCACAGGGGTTGGCAGCCTCCCAAGGGCCCCAGGCTGGGTGCCAGTCTCCTCTGCCAGGCAGGAGGTTTTGCATGTTTCTCTGGAAGTCCTACCAGCAATCCCAGGAGATGCTGCTTCTCTCATAGTGTAGAGACTCCAAGCCCAGCACGGCTGCTCCATATTCAGCATGTCCATCTACCAACAGCAACGCCCACACCAGAAGTTCTGTTCTTTAGTGCTGTGAAAACAAGACTTCATTTATTTATTGTTTTTAAAAGCAAACTCCATGCAGGTCTATCAAGTGAAGATGATTATCTGGTAGAACATTTTCATCTCCAACAGTCCTCTTAATTCTACATCCATGTAACTACATCCTTAGTTACATCCGGGACAGATAAAAGGCAAATTTGCCTTTTGGGTTTGTTGTCATTTTTTTCCATAAACAAACTTTATCTCCTTTAGATCTTTAGCTGTGTGTGTTGTGGGTGTCAGCTAGAGCCTTAACTACACTAAAAATTTCTCTGTGTGCACGCTCTCAAGAGTGCTGTATATCAAATCTTGTTTACTTGCCTGTGCCCTTTGTGCTTTCCACTTTCCCATGGCTTTGGGCTACGGAACAGAGCATCACAAGATGTGCATCGGGAACAAACTGATCAGGATTCGCTGCAGGACAAACACGCCTTTCAGTCCTGTCCACAGCATACCAAAACCAGTACTCGACTGGCATAAAGAAGCTGCTGAAGAAGCTGGGGGTGTTTGGACCTGTTCACAGTGTTGCTGGATGATGGAAGTGAGTGAGTTCTAACTGGGAGAGACAAGGATGACACTGCCTGCAACACACGACTACTCAGCCACCATGCCTGTGGGTTAGCAAAGGCTAAGCTCGCACAGGCCTGGCTTGGAAGTGCTCAGTTCTTGCTCCCCCTCCCAGTTCAGTAGGCATCTTCAGAAAGAAGCACATAGTTTCAGGCTGGGAATCCAGGGGGGAATGAAATTACCAAAGCAAACTCTGCACAGCTATTTGTCTTGCTTTCACCAAACAAAACTGATAGCCCAAACATTCCCAAGCTTGCCTCAATTCCACAATGACCATTTTCTAGCAAGTCCCTCCCTTCTGCACCAAACCTTCTCTCAAAAAACACTGAGCAACCATCCAGATACAACAGCATTTACTGAGGCGAAGCCTCCAGTTCTTCTATTGCTGCTCTTACAAGGAAAAACACAGTTTTGTCAGAGATCAAAGCCTCAGAGAACTACGCCAGGTGAGCAACAGCTTAGTGGGTCAGATCAGTTTGGTCTGTGTTCTCCAAGGGATGAAATGCCCCAGGAGAGAAAGAGACAGTGGCTTCCATGGTGGGATGGTAGCAAGTGCCTCCTCGCTGTCCACACAGCAGAACTGCAGAGAATGCAAAACCTCTTGGGTTTTTGATAATGCTGTTTTGTCTGCTTGGTATCCAGAGGCAGGCTCCTCCAGCCAGCTCCCATGCACCAAGGAAAGTCTTTGCCTGGAGCAATCACTGGGAGATGGGGTGTAAGTGCTCTGAATTTGGCCACATTACAGCCTCTAGTCACTGGAACTTGTTCTAGTTCTTTCTGTAAGCACAATGACCATGCAGCTATTGAGGTGTTTCCTGCAGCCACAGCTACAGGTATTAATCCCTCTGTACTGAGCAAAGCAGACCAAGGCTTCCATCCCACTGCTTTCCTGCTTCTTGAGCTCTTCATCACTCACCCCATCCTGCTTAAGCTGCCACACTGAAATGGCTTTGGTCCCAGCAATTTTTTTCTCAGACACACAAAGCTGAGAAGATGGATGAGCCACTTCATTTGAGAGAATAAAAACAAAAAAAACCCCACAACAAAACAAAACCCACAACAAAACAGAACACAAAAAATACACTCCCAGCAACAATGGCTGGAAACATCAGCTGGAGTTACATAGGCTGGAAAGAACCAGGGGTGCTTTATCCAAATGCCTCCCTCAAGAGCCTTTTGTCTGTGCCATCCCAGCAGGAAGCCCAGCACATCACCCGAGAGCTGACAGACAGAGAGACAAACTGACAGCACTTCAGGGCTGATATGGGCTGTGGGCTTTTTTTCTCCCCTTTAAAAATGTATTTGATGGAAAGGAAGAAAATAATTCTGTTCCTTGACTAGGAATCTCTGAGAGCTGTTTCCCCAAGGAGCAGGGCAATACTGTAGACAGGCAAGGAGGTCACTTAAACTCACGGCTGGCTGGCCTCCCACCAGAAAAGCAGCCTCTCCAGCTCCTGTCCCTGACAGCTGCCAGGAGTTGGAGCATTCCAAGACTCCCCACTGCTCAAGACAGAGAAACGCAAGAATGACAAAGCCCGAATTCCTCTCTGTAGCCCTGGCAAAAAAAATGCAGGCATATTATCTCTGTACTTCACATCTGGCTGCAAAAATCAGGCCCTGCACAGATATGAATTACAGAATCACATCTGTGCAGGGGGGCTACTAATTTTAGAGCCAGAAGTGAAATATTTCTTGCTAAAAGTCTTCCCCATACTCTTTCCACTGACCGAACATCAGAAGCCATCCCTCTTGACGTCTGGCAGGACAAATGTGCCATTTGGCAACCCCTGGGATAAAAAGTGCTACAGGAATGACAGGATGTAAGCCTGCTTCTTGAGTGGTATAAATCATCATGTCTCTGACTTCTACTTGGAAAAACGTGGCCTCACGGTGCCTTCCTCTCCGCTCCTGACTGACAGATGCATCAGAGGAAGCACAACCACATTTTTAGCTGAAAGAGTAGCACAGCCACAAGGTCCCGTGAGAAGCAAGATGGATTTACTGCTGGAAATCACACGCTTCCCTTCTCTCCCTTTTGTCTATTGTCTTCTATTTAACAACTCTTCTCCTGCTTTACTTGGATACCTAGAGGGTCCTGTGCTACTTATCTCCATCTTCCTCCCGCTACCTTGACAGAGGCTTTTGCCACCACACTGTGCTACTGTAGTGTGAGATCCTTGTGCTCAGGAAGGGGAGACTGTTCTCTCCTGGTTCCCTGGCTGCTGCTTAGCATCTGTTCAGGGTTTGTCTCACAAGCCTTAGAGCTGCAAAGGATACTCCTGGGGCATAGTCTGAGGGAGGCTGAGCGGATCAGATGCTATTCACCTCCTCCCGTGAGCTGCACTTCCTGCAGATGGGTGCCACTCTACTGAAAAGTGGTGCAGGGGAGCTGGGCAGGACACCTCCTGAGTGCATTCCTAGCTCTGCAGCTTGCATCTCAAACCTCGTGTCCCTGCTTCTAGCTACCAAACGAGAATAATCACAGGACATTCCTACAACAGGAACAGTCTCAGCCGTGTTAACAGGATGATGTCAAATTCAGGTGGTGTCCAGCCCCTGTGCTCATCTCCACTAGCCTGCCCTTACAGCTCTCTTCTCTGCGGCAGGCATTCTGCACTCACTGAGACACTACCCATTCATCTCTAATGAGTTACCCTGTAGAGCCACAGCAACAAAGGCTGCAACACACATCTTGAAAGGTCATCACCCATAGCTCCAAGTTCCAGTGATATCTAAACCAACCCTGTGACTCCAAGCAAATGTCAGTTGAGGTTTGTCTGTCTTTTCAGTGCTTGAGGTTTCTTTCCCTCTCCCTAATCAATCTACACTGCTGTGTCATACTCACTGATCACTGTCTAGGGCACCCTCTCTGCTCCACATCACAGCTTGGTCAAAGTTTGAGTTCATATTTACCCCTTGATATTGTAACCAGAAGTAAACACAAGCCCAGTTAACTAAATTAATTAATATCTTAAGAGCAAACGCACAAATCAATCAAGAGCAAGAACGCACCGAGAAAACTGAGGACTGTGGAAAGCACCTCTCCTGGTTGTTTAACCACGTGTGCTATTCTGTAGAGCCATATGGCAAAGCCCTCTGAGAATCCAAGAGCAAATAACAAGTCCTTGGGTTTATAAACTTTATGTAATTTACCCTAAAGCACTTACAAATTACCTTACTGTGCTTCCTTCAGCAGATACTGAAAGGCAGCCACTGCTGAGAGGAATATGAGGAGCTGTGCTACAGCACCAAGTACTTTTCCAGCAAGAAGGTCTCTGAAATGAACAGAAAGGAGGCAGAGTGGTAGAACACAGATAATCACATGAGAATTCAACCAGGGTGATGCCAACAGTCCTGCTTTTGCCCAGAGCTACATGGGGATCTTTTTGTTTTCAGCTTCGTCTAGACACTGGTGGCTCTCCCAGGACATCCTCAGAATCCCAGTGACTGAAGCCACAGTGCTCCAGCAGCTCCCAAGCCTAAGGTGGGCTGGTTTATGCCACAGCCAAAGTATTTCAGTGCTGTTCAGGAGGTCAATCTATTAAAAGCATTTGGATACATCAAGTGCCTCACAAACACATTAAAATAACTATACTTTTTGTGAATGGAAGTTCAGGTCCTCTCTAAAATACTATTTGATTTGAGAATTATCTGTCTCATTCAGAACTCTCATCTACAAAACATACATTGGCCCCTTCTCTTTCAAAACAAATGGGTGGCATTTCACTTGTGGAATTTCACATGGCTTACTATCTAATCTGTCTGGGGGAAAAAAAAATAAATCTCCTGTCCTGCTGTTAAGTCTCCTGGTTGTCTGCTATCCTGTAAAACAATTTATTGCCTGGAGATCACAGCTGAACTGCAACACAGTTTCTCTAGGAGGTCATTTCCTCCAGTTGTTTACTGTTCCCTGTAGAATGCTGCATTCAGCCAGTCTCTCACTCCTCTTAAAATCAGCATTTGACAAGGTCTGGCTTCGAGTAAACCAGAAGACAGCAGTTCCATAAATAAATAGCACACACTTCATTAAAAGGCCATTCACTCTACATACGCTGGGCACAAGTTTATCTGCTACAAACTTTGAAGGCACCACCGGTCTGGAAGTCAACAAAAAGGGTACCTTAAGGCTGCCTGATTTGGTCTGGGTTAGATAAGCTCAGTCACAGATACCTGTCCTCCCTGCCTGCTCTGCTAACTGCACCCAAAACACCCAAACTGAGACAGGCATGGTGGTCACCAACATCACCAGGGTTTTCCTGCAGGCCAAGTCAAGCCACCCTCAAGCCTTGTGGAATAACGACTGGAGGTGACTTCACAATTAAAATCATACTGAAGATGCAGCCTTGTTCACACATCAAGGAAAGGTATAACAGCAGAGAAACTTTCAGCGTAGAGCGTGACTGGTATGCAAGGAATCCATTTCACAGCAGTTCCCTCAGCAACCCTGCAAGCAGCATGGGTGATGGAGTGAAGATTGCAAGGCACTGTGAAATCACAGCAGAGATGGGAACTTGACGGCACTACGGGACTGATAAACTGCCTGCTTGTGACCTTGTGCCAACAGTCTGCCAGTTTTTGACAAAGTACTGTCCTCGTGTGAACTTTGCTCATTATAATGTCATTATCCTACCAAAATACACCTCCAGCCCACAGGCTGCCCACCTCCAAAGAGCCACCACCCCTCACTGAGCTTGCACTGTGAATTTTCTTCAGTGAGAAGAGAGAGAAATTTACACCAGCCACAATAAAGGTATTTCTGACTAGAGTCACTCAAGCTCCACCTTGAAGGTAAAAATCATTATAAAAAAGGTTTAAGGGGGGTTGTTGGGGATGGCATCATCGTGGCCCATCTCTGACTCCTGGGATCAGTCCATGGGCTGAACCTCGCTTCCCCCCCCCTTCAGGACACCTTTGGGTAAGATCTGGACTCTTAAACTTAGAAACCTTGAGCTGCTCTTTGATCTAACATGTTTGGTACACCTTTATATATATGCTTTGCAGACAGTGTATTTATCACTGTCAATCTAAAAGAACTTGTATTCCTGTTGCTCTAAATAAACTGCACTTTTCACGCAGCCAGTCGCAGTGGTTCTCTCATTGGGCCCCCTCAGTTCCTTCCTGGCTGTGTGCTGCCGTGGAGCATGGCTGGGCAGGGAATGCAGGGGGCTAGGAGTGAATCCAGAGCGTGGTAGTTCAGATGGACTGAACATGACCAGACTAATAGTACCCAAACTAACAGTGCCCTGGTAGTGAATCCGAGCTGTGGTAGTTCAGATGGACTGAACATGACCAGACTAATAGTGCCAAACTGGACATCACTCAGAATCTAAACCTAGCTGCCCTGAGCCCCTCTGATATCTGAGGAGCAGCTGGAACTCAAGGGGGTTTATTTTCTGCCAAATTACTTTACCCTTTCACGCGATAAGCCTGCAAAACCTTGCTCACAGATTAACTGGGTTTGACTCTGAGCGGAGTCCAGCTGACTAAATTCTGTCTCAGTGCTGCAACTGGCAAGTGGAACTGATGCACAGAGAAGAGATGAGCAGAACCAGCAAAGAACAGACCACCTTTACATCATCCCTTCCTAAGTGCACTGAAACACAACTTTATCTAACATACCTATCAATCCCACCAGATCCTAACCCTGAGAATCTGTGTATGCGTGTGTGTCCCCTGATACTGAATCAGCCACTTTTCCTCAGGCAGGACAAAGCCCATTGGATTTGACACAATTGGCACAAGGGTGTTTGCCTTGGCTCTTGTTGGCACAAGGGTGAGCAGGGACATCAACGCCATTGCCGTGGGCTTGTCAGTACAAATATTACCAAACTGTCACGCAGGATGCAGATCATTCCCAGGTACAGAATATCCGTGTCCAAACAAGGATCACCCACCCTTTACAAAGGACCCATTTGTCACAAAAGGCTTGAGGTAGAGCTGGCAAAAAGGATGGTGAGCCAGAGAAATGTTCCACAGGGATAAGGATGCCACTTCCCCCCAGTACCAGCAGTGGAGCAGCTCCACTAGCAGCCTAGCAGGGATTAAGGGGCTTCTCCAAAACCTGCAGCACCTCTGTTGAGCTGCAGGTGAGGGGACAAAGTGAAAGAAGTGAGAATTCCTCTGTGCTGGAGTAAGTTATATTCCCAGTCACATTAACATGGGATTTTCTCCGCCAGTTCTCCTCTCTGATGTGGATGTTCCCCTGGGAGAACAGATACAGGGGCTAAAGGAATGCCTGGGACCAGAGGCCCTCCCAGGTCTCAGGGGCAGCGCAGAAGACTGCTAGAAACAGCGCATGAAATCAAACAAACAGAAAATTCCCCACCTCAGCTGTGCTGACAGCAGGTTTTACCAACCCCAGGAGGTGTGTAGGACAATGCACAATTCCCATGGGATGTTTTAGGGAACCACCTCATCGTTAGAATGGGCTGCCCAGGGAGGCGGTCGAGTTGCCATCCCCGGATGTGCTTGAAAGCCATACAGATGTGGTGCTTGGCCTAGTGGTGGACTCGGCAGAGTAGAGTTAGTTGGACTTGATGATCTTAAAGGTCTTTTCCAACCTTGACGATTCTATGACCTACTGACAGCACTGTCAATTTAAGCAGAGCAACTCTCGTTGAAACTGTCATGGTCTACATGCAGAACGAGAGGTAAGAACTGAGGCCCAACACTCTTGGGTGTTCACAGGCAGCTTGAAAACAGCTGGAAGATAAAATTCCACCCTAAAACACAAGTTTTCAGAATGTCTCTGCTCCTATCTCAAGGCTGCTGGGTTCACACATGGTGGCACACCCCTTCTTTGCTAAGGTCATACAGTTCTGTCCTGCCACGAGGCCAGCAGATGAGACAAACACAGGACAAAGAAACGCGGCCCACAGAGGAGAAACAATACCCAATCTCAATTTTCGTGATGCACTGCCTGAAACAGTAGTCTTTTGCTCCTGCCAAAAGTTAAACTTCACCACTACAAAGCTGATTTAAGTGCGTGGGTGTGAAAATTTCAGCATAGCCTGTATGGAAAACTGGGGTTTCTATTTTCTCCATCCGGTTTCCACTGGTCTGTCTATTGCCGAGACACAGGTAACACCCCGTGTAACTCACCCAGTATCTTCACATCACAGTGGAAAAGCAAACAAAACAAAGACCACAGAAGAAGAACAGGCAACAGTCAGCAGGGCCACCAAAAGCGAAGTGCATAAACACACACAGAAGAGATCTTTACACAAAAAGCCAAACTAAACAGAGAGTCCAGAGATCAACAGGTACATGTGTCTCTCCCAGACATTCTACACACCCAGAGACCACACCTTAGCAGTATCCAAAAGCTGTAACTCCTCTATTTTGCAAAAATCACAGCTCTGACTTTTTAGTACAACCACCAGACAGTGGGACAAGGCTTGGCAGCCAGTCATTCCACCTCCCTGCAGATCTGTTTCCCCAGGCAGTCCTGGTTTATCCATCCAGTCACATTTTCAGCAAGTCCCTCTTCCCTCCAAAGGTCACAGTCACCTTCACTAGCTGCTGGACTACTCCCCCAAAAGGAAACAGATAGATTTGTTGTTGACGTGAAAGGACACGTTGCACACAAACAGAGCAGCAGCTAGAGGGAGTTGAGGATGACAGGGGGGATTAGAAAGATCCCATGCTTCAGTGGGGAACCGGTACCGTGAGTCCAAACAGCTTATAATGAGATGAGAAGTTAAGGCACGAATCTGATGCTGTTATTCATCAAAGTCAGGACTTGCTTTATGTATGAATCACTGGCATACTTAAAACAAGATACCACCTCTTCTGACCTCTGCTTTCCCCCACTGTTTGCCAGTCTCTGGCTAGTGACACCCCTGCGTGCAGCCCACCAGAGCAGCTCCCTCTGAGCTCAGCCAGGGCTGCTGCAGGAACACAGGCACTGGAGAAAGCCTCGCCAGTGACACACAACAACGCTGCGCACCAAACCAGTGCCATCACACTGGGCTTTTCTACCTGTACTCCAGAGACTAGCAATGGTCATCAGAAACCTCTTCTGCCAGCTGACAGCAGTCTCCTCTGGAAAGTGCTCCTCTGCTGCTGGAGGGTACTGGAGTATCTGGGAGCTGAGAGAAGCCGATAGCCAGCCCTCTGATGCTGGAAGGCCCTGCAAATGCAAAGTATGATCTTGCAGAGGAGTTACTGAAGGCATCTGCACTTACTACAAACTAAACACTTTCACCATTTCCTTTCCCACCCTCTCATTTTCTTAAAACCATCACCTTGAGTTAATTTCCACTTCCATCAATTATCAGCAGCAGAATTCCAGCAATTAAGCCACAGGCAGAGCTTGCAAAACAACCTCTCTCTCCACGCAGGCCACTGTCCTTTGTTTCCTTTCCAATGAAAGGCCGTAACAGTGCTGACAAGACAAATGACAGAGGCCATGATCCATAAAGTTATGGAGTTATAAGGACAAAATAAAAATTACAAGGACCATAAAACAACATCACATAAAAATCACAAATACTTATTTCAGATCTTATCTGATGCTACAGCAAGCAAACAAAAATTCAGACTCAAGTCTGGCCACAGGTGAAACAAAGCTTAATCTCTTGGAGGCTGGGGGATGGAGGGAAGTTTTAAATGAGACTTTTTTAGGAAAATTCTGGCCCTGATCAGGAGGAATTGCTCAGAAAATAGGAGTTTTCCCATCTGGAAGTCTTCAGTGGGAGCTCTGCGGGCCTCCTCTGTGTGTAAAACCCAGTCTGTGTAAAGCAGCAGTACCCTCCAGTGGACAAACGGCACTTGCTTTTCCTCTCCCATCACCTCCTTTTTACCTCCATTTATCTACAGAATAAGCAGCATCTAAACTTTCTCTCCAAATGTGAGCACTTTAGGGCTGCATTTACACCAGCCCTGGGTAAGAAAACATGAGTCGTTTCAGGAGAGTGGTAAAAAACAGCTCCCAAAAGAGCCACATTCTCTACTGGCAGGCAGCTCTGCCAGCAGTAAATTACACAGCACATCTCTTTCCCAGTGCTGCCTTTCCTTGCACCAGGGCTGCAATCTCATAACCACTGCAGAGGGGGAAAAATGGAACCCAACAGAGGTAAGGACACATTGAATGATAGCATAGTTTGGGTTGGAAGGGACCTTTCAAGCTCATCTAGTCCAACCCCCTGCAGGGAGCAGGGACATCTGCAACTAGAGCAGGTTGCTCAGAGCCCTGGCCAACTCACCTGGAATGGTTCCAGGAATGGGGCATTGACCACCTCTCTGGGCAACCTGGGCCAGAGTCTCACCACCCTCAGCATAAAAAAACGTCTTCCTTTTCTCTCATCTAAATTTCCTCTTTTTCATTTTGAAACCATCACCCCTTGTCCCATTGCCCTGCTAAAAGGCTGTCCCCATTTTCCTTACAGGCTCCCCATCACACCTCACCCCTCGACTTTAGCACTGGGCACAGCTTCACAGCCAGGCATGCCACAGCGAGTCCACACCTGACCACAGGGAAGAGAGTTTAGATACTGCTTATTCTGTAGATAAATGGAGGTAAACATGAACTTGCCACATCTGGCCCCTTCGTGCTGCTGATTTTGGTGAGGAGTTCAGACTGCTCCCCGGGATGATGGAGCTCTTTCTACACCAGCAGCCCTTACAATTGGACTCAATGCTTGGAAACAGTCACAATCCCCATAGTAGGTTCCACACCACCCTCTTGTGGAGAAAAATAATCAATTATCCCCTTTATTTAGACAAGTGAAGATGAAACAAACAATGTCATACCTCCTCTTTGTCAGTTTATTGTTCTCAATGGAATTCATCAGTTAACAAAGGCAAGCAGCACAGCACAGAGCATTCCCAACAGCTGAGCCCACCCTGACTCACTCCCTACACATCCCGGTCTCCATGACCACATTCCTGAGCTACTTTGGGAATTAAGAACGGGATTCAGACAAGAGACCTTTCCCTTTAGAAAAAGGGGAGTCCTGCAGCCACTCCAGAGCTGCTGGTTTGGATCCAGTGATTGGATGTGATTGCTGTGTAATAGACCTAGTCAAGGTGGGTTGGTTTGGGTTTTTTAATTAATTAATTTTAAAAAATAATAATCACAAGGACTTCCATGTTTTGCTCTGTTTCCTGCCCTCCAGAAAGCCAGATTCCAGTCCACAGTTCCAGCACTCCATGGCTGTCTCCTGAGCTTATCCTCAGGAATTCTCACCATCTAGTGCTGCTTCCATAACTCAGTCTGCACACGTCCTCATTGATCAGAATCTCTGCTGCTTCTCTTGACATCTGGGGAGGACTGACAAGAAAAGATCACGTTCCTGGAACATGGCAAACTCCCACCTTTGAGAGAAAAGCTTTTGTTGTGTTATGGAGAACAGAGAATAAACCCAAGTACCATTCACTTGCCACACAGAGAAGGCAGGAGACACCACTGGCCATTTTCCACCACCTCTAAGCTCATGTTGGTCAGAACTGCTGGAGGAACACAGGTAGAAAAGGCTACAGCATCAAAGGGTTTGTAGAGATACATCTCTGTGGCCCTTTTTCTACAGCCCTAATGTTACAGCACAATGTGATTCACCAACAGAAGTGTGGGTGGTGAGGAAGGTGAAGTTGCCTTCTTCAAACAGGAGATGCTTATGCCATGCTCTCACTGCTTGGCTGCTACACAGATTCCCTACGCTCACCAGTCACTGCCAGTTTCCAAACTAGTTATTTCACTCCTCAGAAGAAATGGTAGTTCCTAAAATGGATTGTTATCCACAGTGTGATTTCTGAACTCTGTCCCCACAATCCTTATGGGAATAAGCCCAGTCTACTAGAAATTCAGGCCTTAATTCCCTGTCACATGCATGTCACCTGGATACAGTGACTAAGGATACGAGGGTCAGGGGAGGTGGGGAGGGAAGGAGGCTGGAAGGAGTCAGGGGTTCCCAGCTGGTCCGGAAACTCCAACTTGTTCTCCTCTGGTGGATATATTAATGATGACTTTTCGCCTTCGATTCATTCTGAGAAATGCCCCCCGAGGAATTTATTCAAAATACTTGACATAGTTTGCAAAAAAATCCTGTAACTGCCCTGAACAGCACAGAGTGCAACAGAAGCTAGAACATAACCTTGTAGGTGCAACAAGCAGAGGGCTCCTGGTGGGTATGGGGCCACACTCTTTCCCTTCGATAACCATTCTCCTTTCCTTCAAAGGAAAGGACACTGGGAACCCACCTCTCCACTCACTGGCACAATCTCTCACACCACTGGCACCACCGCCCACTTTGCCTCTGCTGCCAACACACTGGGCCAAGCCCAACTACATACCTTACACCAGCTCCAGAGTGTAAAGCAGATGCTATTGCATCAGGGAGCATCAAGTTTACCAATTCCAGAGGCAATTTATGCAAACAAAACCCCATTTCATTTAAATTATGTGTAGTGTCCAAACCTGAAATGCCTATCAAAGCTACCTACAGAGACAGAAAAGGGGAATTCTACTCTTTCTCCTTCCCCTGCCTTCACCTCCCCTACCTACTAAAGTTCCTTAAACTAAATCATTCCAGATTTTTTTTTAAACCTGGATCTCTGGTGTACAAGTGCTTGAACAACAAATGTAAACCCATCCACGAACACTGACGACACAGAACACTCATTCTCTGTTCTACCCAAGATTAGATCAAGGCAATGCAATCTATTTTATAGCTACAGAATCAAGAGTTTTAACACTAGATCACACTTACGGACGTCAGGAACACACATAAGTAGGAGCGTCAGAAAAACGTGGCTACAAATCATCCCAGCAAAGATCTAGGATGAGCTACTCTTGCCAAGCACGCCACTGAGAGCAGCAGCACACACCTCACTTTCCTTCGGGCACTACTAGAGGGACAGAAGACTCCCTTCCCAAAGTGCCAGCACAGGGTAGATCCAAAGACTAAACACGGACTTACTAAAGAACAGCTTATAAACCATGGTGACCTCGAGTCACGCCGCTGCACTCCCACTGCAAACCCACTGAAACGAACGTGCCAGGGACTTCGGCTCAGGGGGAACAGCCGGTGAAAACCACCCGTACACAGGCGGGTTAATCTGGATGCCTCACACGGCCCGTCGGCCGGAGAAGCGGCGCCAGGGAAGCGCTGCGCCCTTGCCCCAGCCCCCCTCGCCTCACAGGCACCGAAACGGCCCTTTCCTAGAGGCCACGGGCGCTGCCGCGCACCCGCTGCCCAAGCACGCACAGACAGACAGACAGACAGACAGACAGACAACCCCACTCCCCGTGCCGCCGAGGGAGGCCTCAGCCCCTAGAACGGGCCCGGCCACCCGCAGACCTCCAGCCCCTCCAGCCCCTCCCGCCACCGCCGCCGCCGCCGCCATCTTCCTGAGCGGCGCGGGGAGCGGCCCCGCCCCGAGCGGCGGTTGGCGTGACGTCACATGTAGCCACGCCCACTGCGCATGCGCAAACGCTGCCGCACCGCCTTCTGACGCTCCCCGGCCGTAGCCGGGTACGGCGGCCGGCGAGGGACAAGCCAGCGCCGTTCCGCGTTATGTACGGGGGCCTGGTGGGGATATGTGTTAAAAAATGTACAGGCTGAACTGGTCTGAAACCAGCATAACAAGCCTGGAAAGCCCTTGAGACTAATGTATGGAATGACCTCGAAGGTTAAAGTAATCAGAAACAAGACACGGTAGTTGAGAGCAGCAGCTAAAGGCAGTAAAATTCTGTCAACTTTTGTAGATAACACCTCGGTCTGGCCTCTTTGTGTAAACCGGAGACGGATTTGGACAAAAATCAGAACATTGAGGTGTCCCCGACATAACCTGTGGTGATTTAAGTACTAAACCCCACACTTCTAGGAGGAGAATTTAAATATAAATGTGGGACCCCACCTTAGTGCAATGGACTAGGTGATAGCACAGTGAATTCGGCAACTGGTGGAGGGGGTGTAAGGAGGTGGATGTGATGTAAAGTCATGTAACCAGATATAACTTATTTGGACTGTATGTATATAGACTTCTGCTGTTCAAGCTAACGGGGGCTGGATTCGTGATTTATCACCTAGCATTTGTTCCTGCAGAACTGAAGTAAAGCAAATATCTCTACTATGTGTCAATTGGCTTTGCACGCTGGGTAAAGAACCCTGGTTTTGGGATTACAGAAGTGAAGAAAGGTTTCCCCAATGTCCCTCACAGTGTGTCCCCCCCTGCCCTGCCCCCCCAGTGTGTTCATAGGGCTGTTTCTGTACCCTGCAGCCCTGCATGAGGCTGAGGAAAAGAAGCCGGTGTTATTTAAAGGCCAATACCCAGAAGGGGAGATGCTGCCGTAGCAACTGGTGAAATTTCCTGTATAAATATTGATGAGCTCAGAGGTAGAAGGAAATTAGAAGCTGGCCAGCCAAGGTCCCAGCTGCAGCCTCCGAATGCCACCTCCCTGCTGCCGCCCAGAGACTCACAAGGACCTGTCCAGTGGGTTCCTCTTTGTGGGGGAGGATATATAATACAGCCTTGCAACTGCAGGCAGAGAAAACGTACCATTTAACTCCAATGGCTTAGATGTCCCTTTGTTTCATGTCTTGGGCAGAGGCTTTTTTAATGAGCTTCATTTCTTTTCATAAATTTGGGCCGAGTAAATGACAGATCTTTTGCTGCTGTCCTGTCATCAGCAGTATCTTAATGTTTTGGTGGCATTGCTTCGAGCTGGGACAGGTTTAATGCCAGCTGCTCTACCTTATTCAGTGTCACTGTCGCTGGTATAATATGAAGCTGAGAAGTTTGAGGAATTTTTCTTTTTCTTTTTTCTTTACTTATTCATAAAAGGTACAAATGTAAAAGAAGAACCATAAAACTATTTTGGAAATAAACTGTAAAGTCTGTAAGACAAAGACTAAAAATCAACTAAACCTTAACTTTCCATTGCTTGCTTTCAAGAAGAGCTTTGAAAAGATTCTGCTTTCAATTTTGAGCTAGGGAGAAGTCCCATGTATAAATTCTCTCAATTTCTCCCTGTGCACAGACTGACAAAGGAAAATGTGGCCTAGGGACACAGCAAGCTAGCATAATGTTGCACATCACAAGACCCCTTTTCCCACTTAATTCCTTCATGTTGAATAGGAAGAGGTAATCTTCAGACATTAAATTTAGATTGTCAGTACTGGTAGTAAAATCAGCTTGATCTCATAATAAATTTGCCTTCACTGAAGTGAAAAATCATTAAAAGATAAAACTGTTCTTAAAAGTAAAATAGTAATGGTGTTATAGAACATACTGTAGTGGGAAACAGTGACCAGATAATGAGACATTTGGTTTCTCAGACTCAAAAGGATTACACAAAATAAAGCAAACCTAATCTTTTAAGAGATCGCACTGTAAAACTGGGTCAGAAAACGTTGCCTCCCTTTGTCAGCAGTTATTAAAACTCAGAAAATCTCCCTGATAAAGTATTTAACGGGATTTCATAGGAGAGATAAGGACACGAGAAGACATTCTGTTAACATTAGGAGCACTCATTGATTTACTCTCTTCAAACAACCAAGGGCTGGTCAAGACTGTTTGAAACACTTGATGAATTCACAGAGGCTTCCTAAGTATGTATTTTCTGACATCATTTTTATAGTATGAGAACAGGATCTGAGTTGGACACAATTGTTCTTGTAAAAAAGCCACCCTTCTGTACTGCTTTTACCAGTGTCAAGAGGCGGAGAGATGTTTGTGTCTCCAGGTTGAAGTCTTCTCAGGTATGAAGATGAGCTCAATGGGGTCAGCTGGAACCAGCTTGGATTTGTTTCAAAAAGCCAGCGTGAAGGAGGATGAAGTGTTCTTTCCAAGGAGATGAGAATGGCAATTCACCTCTAATCAGAGCCCTAATGCCTTGCCTTTGGCTATTATTTTTCTAACTGTAGGATTGGAAGCCTTTCTGCCAAGAGAGGTTGTGCAGTCTCCATCTTTGGAAGTTTTCAAGACCCAACAGGATAAAGCCCTGAGTAGCCTGGCTTGGTCTTATAACTGATGCTGCTTTCAGCAGGAGGTTGGACTACAGACCTCCTTAGGTCCCTTCCTACCTGAGTTATTCTATGATTCTATTATTTTCATACATTTTTACATCTATCATCTTTGGCTTTCTCCAGATATCAAACTGATAAAGGCTAGGCTTGAAAGTTCATTTTTATAAAGCATGGCCAGAAAAAAAGTTACAAGTTTAACTGCTTTGTATGACTGAGACATGACCCAGCCAGAAAGAGGTAAAAATCTCTGCACAAGATGAAAATATCATGATAGATCTCCAAGGAAAAATGATTCAAAGGGTAAGAAATTACAAGGCTTTTGAAGTACTTATCACAGGCCTCTATGCGTTTACAAAACAAACCAGAACTGCAAAATAACTACCAAAACACATTTATAGCACTGCAGCCTCCAGTGTCTTGCATAAAAAGGGCGAAGATGACTTTTGGGCCACTGGCTGCAAGGTTATATATCATACAGTCTAAGCTGCTCCTTCATGTCTCCTTCAGACATCTCTCCAAATGTGTCACTTTTTTCCTTCATGAGCCTGAAGATGGCAGCCAGCTGCTCTCTCTGAACCCTGCCAAGAAGAAAAGGAGAAGTAGGAATAGCTGGTCCCCAGAAGGCACTTTGAGCAAGAACACCATGGTCAAATGAAACACAAAGCCAAGCATAGATCATTTTGCCAGCCTTGCTGGCTGCAGGAAATCTGGCCATGTGAGATAAGAAAGAGATAGCCTCTGGTTCTCCTTCCTCCACCTTACCTTCTATCCAATCATCCTGCACGTCTCTCTGCATTTCTTTAAATATGGAGATAAAAAGGACTGCTTTAACACCAGCTTTGGAGTTCCTTAGGGCTTATCTATGCTCAGAGTTTCAAGGTAACTTGACATGTGAAATTTCCTAAGACTAACGTGTCCCAGTTTAGCAGACTCCGTAATGAAACTACATTAAGCTTCATCGGCACCGTGTCCTTTCACTCTGTAATGTGGATACAGAGTAATGCAGGAGTAGCTATTAAGTTTTAAATGCATACCCTACCTTAAAATTAGAGACCAGACTACCTTCCAGTGTGGACAGGACTTTAATCAGCCACTGTAAGATAAGATCACAGATAGAAATTTGCTTTGATTCAAGAGTTCGTATGCCGGTGTCAAATGGTGAGATGGACTCATGTATCCACACCAACAATGAGGTGAACCCTGTGTGGGCAGAGGCTGACCAGTGGACTACCTAGCTCAGATTTCCACCCCTAGGAAGTCTCATAGTAGATGGTTAACTCCTCTCTCCCCATAGCAGAAGATATCCTGATTTTTCCCTAACCTGAAGCAGTTAACCATTGTTGCATGTCCTGCAGCACAAAGATTTGTATCTGTCACAGGCCTTTATAGCAGGGTTTATGTCAGTCACAGCTACTGACCATCACTCAGGGATACAGAAGGGTGGGCAGCACAGGAGTGTCATTTGTTCACACGTAGCTCATGAACTGATGCAGCTGTCCACAAATCCTCTTTTAGGGCAAAACAGACATACGTGCATCTCAGCTCCAGTCAGGGCTGGCTGTGGGCTGGGGCATTCTCATTACTGGAGCCCCCACCTGATTGGGATCAGATCATGGTATTGCCTGGCGCTGCTCATACCTGACTCTCCTGTGTGAGATTAAAAGAACTAACAAGGCTTGTGGATGTTTTATGGCTGTAAAGAGGGAGAAGCAGTCTCTACTACTTCAAGGCTCATTTTTCCCCTATGTTACTGTGGGGCCAGAATTCAGGGATAGCTCAGCAGCTCAGAGCACAGATCTGATGCAATTGCAGCTCCTCCTGCTCATTTAAAATCTTTAGACCTCCCCTGGGCTAGAAAGACAGACTCTGGCTTTTACTTCCACATGGTCACCCTGTCAAGAGTCCTCTGTTCCCATCACAGCCAACTTTCCACGTAGGGCTTTAATCCATTTAACTGAGCACCTTTGGTTAACCTGGAGCAATCTTGTTGCTAGTGCTGTGTGGACAAGCTGTTGTAACTGTTCCAGTAACAGGAGGGGTAGAAACACCTATTGACAGACAAAATCAGGACACAGTCTTTGCTTGAAAGAAGAGAGGACAGCATCAACACATCAGAAGCAACCACACCATGAATGAGATCAACAGAAGGAGACAGAGGAGCCTTCACGGGCTGAGCTCCTGCTGAGTGAGGCTCTGCATTTTGCCCTCTCCTGGACTAAGCCCCCACAAAAGCAGGAACAGCAGGCTGTCCTCCCAGCACCAGTGCAACAAAAAAGCAGATCCCCGCACAAAAAAGCTCATTTGCCAATTCATTTCTATTGCAACTAAAATACAATTGTCCTAAGGCCAAACACATCCTGATAACGACGTGGGATCTTATGGTTATGAAAGCTCTGGCCATAGGCTGTCAAGCGCCTGCATTTGTCTGTCTCTTCTGTAATTTTTTTCTGCTCCTGTGAACAGCATCCAACTGCCCTTTCCAGACAAGAGTGATCAATATTTTATTTTAGATCATCGCTGGGCACCAGAGGGCACATTTCCAGCTTGGTCTGGAGAAATTCAATACACAGCTTTGCCTGACATGTCTGCAGTGCATGCCAGCTGGGAGTGTTCCACACAGGTCTGCATCCCTCACGTGTTATTTCACAGGCATTAACGCTGCTGAAACCTCCCGAAAGGCCCCTTTCCCGGTCCCCAAACCTCCAAAATCAAGATCACAGATGATATTCCCTCTATGTTTTTTAAAGCACAACATCAATATGTTTTGGCTCTGCCCTCAATGTTAAATGTCATGACTGTATATTTGAAAAACAGAAATTAAAAAAAAAGACCCAGCTGTTACCGCTGTGACTTCTCTGTGCTACATAATCTACAAAGGTAGAGCAAAACAAAGATAGAGAGAGAAAAGAGCCTGGGAAAGAAGAGTAAGGCATCGAAAACATGCACCTGATTTCAAAAAGGAGCACCTCCTATCAAAGGCGACCTTGACAAACAACTTTGTAGTGCTCCAAGTTGTAGGGGTTTTTTTTTTTGTAATTTCAGATCAAACCATCTCCATTCACAAATAAAACAGTTTTCTCTTCCCAGTAAGTGCTGTCCTTAAAACTACTTGGATCCAGGAGGTCAAACAGGATTTTAAGTATTGCTGACAAAATAAATGAATTAAGGATTTTTCAAAGCAGCCTAATTCTTCTTGATAGGCAATTGAGTTTGGATACTTAACTCCCTTAGGCTCGTTTTAGACATTTCAGTTCAAGACTTTTACAATGAATGGGAGAATTGGGGCAATGAGCCATTGGTATGTACGTTAGAGGAGATCTCTGTTTCAGGAGCTGCTAGGCACCTGCCTTCTCAGCCCCTGAAATCCCGGGCAGAGCTCTGCAGTGGGAACACTGCTAATTGCTCTGTAGCCAAACAAGACCTGGATCCTGCTGCAACAGTGTTGCTCCAGCAGAAATAAGGGAAAATCCCTCACTTTCACCCCTGGTCTGACTCTACTGTTAAGGAAGGCAGTAGAATCATTTGTGGAGTAAAAGGCATAGGGAGGCAGAATGTACCTCTGACCTAAAATCCAGATTTTCAACTCAAATCTCCTGAGAAAGAAGCTACAAGCTGCTGGAGGCAGGGAGAACAAGCACAAACCAAATAAACTATTCAAAGGTTTATTGGACCAAACAAAGGCAATTTTTACAGATTCAAGCCACTAGAATTACAGTCCTTTGTATAAGAGCCACCATCAGATACAAAACAAACAAACTAAACAAACAAAAGTAAAAAATACCCAGACAGCCATTTGAGTTGAAGAAATAGTTTGACTCGCTGCCACTACCAAAAAATCTGGACTCAACTATAGACTCTGCTCGATGTACATATTGCCATGTAACTTAAACACAACGTATATAAGGCATTCTTTGCATAGTTGGGTGCTCGGGACACAGTCAGCCAGCCAGCCCTGCAGGGAGACAGCGGCTGTACCAGCAGGATGTTGAAGCGGAGGGTCCAGATGTGCCTAAATTCTTATGCAAACCACTGAACACGCTTGCAGTTGTCAGCTGGGAAGGGGCAGCCCAGCCTCTCCTAAAGCTGAAGTCTCCTGCTGTTCTTTAAATGAGCCCTTTTGTTAAGAGTTTGCCAACCCCGGGTGCTGGAAAGGACAACTGTGTACAAGATTTCAAGTATTGTCTGCATAGCCATTATGAAGGAAAAAAATAAAATAAAAAAAAAAAAAAACCCAAGAAAAAGAAGCAGCTGGTTGGGTTTCTGATATGTTTGCAGCGTTGGCCAAGAGGCAGTTTTCCGGCAGTGAAAGAGAAACTTTGAAGGACACATCCCCTCCCAGCCTGGTGTTTCTATAGCATCACTAGAGGACTGGGGCCCTCTTCTCACTCTCACAAACCAGCTGGGTTTGCTTTGAAGCCTGCTGTGTCTGAAGCAGGTACACACACCCAGCCAAATCCATCCTCTGTATGTGACAGAGCTGAGGAGCAGCACTGGGCTCTGGCTCCAGTGGACAAGCCACAGGGCTAGCAAGAGAAGAGGGCATTGGAACAGCAAGCAAGCAGAGGAGGAGGGAGAGTGTCTCTTCCAGGACCACTGCTAACTCAGTCTGAGCCAGAGGAAATCTCTGAAGCTATAGCTCCCTCCTTGCGTCTCTCCTCTTGGGAATTGGAGTAAGGAAAAGTGAGGATCCAGATACTAACAGCAACCAAAGTGTGGTCTCCTAAACCTCCAGTACAAGCAGCACAGCTAAGCTATCAATCTTTGTCACTTCTCGAGTCCTCTGTCTACCTACAGAATCCGCTCTCTGCCAAAGTAACTACAGAAGCAAGATTTGAGTCAGTCCAGCCATCCCTCACTTGGACCCCACTTTGTCCCTCCACCCCTCAGAACAAAGCAGCATTGTACAGCATTTGAAATCACAGGCAGTTCCCAACCCCAGCAGTAAAGAAGAGTTTGGCCCCAGGAAGAAACAACTTGATAGTCTGGTATAAGGTCCAGGCTGGTCTGGGAGAAGAGCTATGGTTCACCCACCCCAATAAGGGAAGAACACAGATTTCATGGCAGGTCTAATACATGGTCATGAACACAACTAATAGTCTCACTGCATATTTAGTGTCCAATTTGGGTTCCGTTTGGGAGAGAGGGAGGAAAGTTCATCCCAGACCCCCAAACACCACAACTCAAGTCACTGCTCGGGCCCAGCCCCAGTCCACAGAGCCACACAACAGGATTTCCTCAAACTTAACACCACAGGAGCTTTTGAAGAACTCAACTTCAGACCAAGAGGGGGATCCCAAGTTTTGAGGGTTTATGGATTTCTCTTATGGGTGTGTTTGATTGGTTTTGGTATTTCTCTCAAGCCTTTAAAGATGCCAAGGGATGCCTTTAGGAGGAGGCTAGGGACAACTTCATATAGTCTTCAGTTCTGCAAAGAGAAACAGGAAGAGAAATCATTTCAGTCATTTCACCCCTCAGGATGGTTCATTATTATTCACATAAACGAGAAGGGGGGAAACTCAGTGTGTGTGGGGGGCAGTGGGGAGGGGAAGACAAGGCAACTTCCCACCTCAGGGCAGAACAAGGCACTGTTTGCAAACCTCACTTTGCTTCATCGGCTGCAGCAGGATAGTCGAAACCCAATCAGAAGTGTAAATCCTCTTGTCTGGCACCAGACTAACTTACAACCTGTTTAATTTACTGATGAGAGCTGGAGAAGCCCAACTAATTAGAAGCCTTCATTAGGTCCAGGGTTTACTGCCTCACTGTCCCAGGCATAGCCTGCCTGGGCTGTTGGAACCCTTGTCCAGCCCAGATTCCTCCTCCCACCTGCAGCCAGATGAGCTGGGAATGAGCACCAGTTTCACAGGGCAGTGTGCCTGAACAAGTCAACCTTTCTCAGTCCTCCTTCAGATGTGTCTGTTCAAGGGAAGGAGGCAAAAAAAAAAAACCCAGAGTCTCTGAAGGTCACAAGGCTTCCTTTTGATGGGAAGCTCTCCCAATGTCCCAGGGAAGGAGGACGAGATGATTAGATGTGTTTTAGGGGTGGGGACATCCAGGCACTCCCTGAGGTCTTGCAGCATGTTGTTAGCAGAGCCAGGGTTAAAAAAACGTGGTCCCTTGTTTTCAGCTTGAACCTTTCAGACACTCTGTCCTGACTGCCCCAGCATCTCCTACGGCCCCACCATCTGCAATGGGACACATCTGACAGGAGGCTGGGTGGCTGCCCATGGACAGAGACCTGCACTTAGATAGAGAGAAGCCACAACACACATTACCTGGGCACTTACAAACACACACAGATGCACCCCAGCCTATTTCCTCCTGCATTCAATAGCGTTCACTGCCCGTAAACACCTAAACCCCATTTGAAAGTCCCCGGCTCCTACCAGCCACAGCACAAAGGCAAGTTACAGTTACAGCCTCATTTGTTCCTCACTCTTCTGCAAAACGTTGTCTTCTCCAGCAGCCTCGCAAGAGCAGCGGGCGACACGGATCCCGGATGGGAGACGCAGGGGGAAGCATCACGTGGGACCCAGGTTACTCCAGCAACGCTGCAGAGGCTTCAGTGGCCGGGCCCATTAGGTCAAAGAAAGGAAATTCTCCGGAGTGGATAATCGCTCTGCGGGAATCGCAGCGCTGAGGATCGGATCATCCCACTCAAGTCACGCAAGCATAATCAGATTTCACGCGTGAGGGCACAGCAGGCTCTCTGCCACGGAGGCCCCGGAGGAGAGGTCCCCTCCAGCATCCTGCAGTTGGAGCGGGGAGGGCTGGAGGATGTCAGGGAGGGCACATGAGGCTCAGTTGCAGCCTGCAGCCCCTCACAGGGATACTCACCTCCAGGACTGGGCTGGGCCAACAGCTAGAGCAAGAAGATCTTAAACCAAGCGTGAACTTAATGGAGGGTGTTGGTCAGAGCCATAAATTCCCCATTTGCACAACAGAGTTACTCCTTTCTGTTCCTGGAGCAAGCTGTGAGGACAATTAGACTAAAGAACATGAGTCAGTCCATCACTGGGGACATGGGGGCCATATAAACCCCCAGGCTGAGAAGCTCTGGCATTGCTGCTGCAGAGCCTGAAAGACTTCATTAGGTTGTGATGGAGGCTGAGAGCTTTGAGTCACTGCATATCCTTGACTCTTCCCTCCTTTATATTCACCTTGGATGATGAAATCAATCCAATCAGCATGTCTTCCTCCAGCAGCACATCAATCAAACTACCTTATGGTCTTCTTTTGCTGGAAGCCCATATCCTTTCATCAGGGAGAGATTATCCAGATCTCTCTGCTCTGACCCAAACTGAGGGCCAAGGCAGTGAATCATATCATTTGTCAGCTGGACACAGTTCCATGCATGGAAGAACCAGAGAACAAGGAATTCACACAAGAGGAGGTCCTGGATTATCAGGGAGACTCAAGTACTAAAGGTCTCAAAAGACCATGCTTCTCCTGCAACATGAAAACTGGGTGTCCTGGTGGCTTCAAAAGCATTCCATCCACTCCAGCTCTGCCACAGCATTGGCACAAGGCTTCTGGCTTTTGAGACCAGACAGCATCCCAGCACTGACAAATGCTGGCAATCCCAAGTGTGTTTATCCCTTGTGCGTGCAAGGTCAGGAAATCTTGTAGTCTGTCCACAGACTAGAGCTTTCCAAAGGAGTTCTGACCCACTCTAAGGAGATCCCCGAGCATCTTGCTATAACCACCTCTGGTAATTGCTTGTGCCTTTTCCAGGAATAGTTTCCACTCAGCTGATTTTCAGAAGTGCAGAGCATTCCCAGCTCCTTCTTCTGTCAGAGGCGAAAGGTGCTCAGCTTGTCAGGACCATCAGTCCTCTGGTCTGAAATCCTGGCAAGGAGGGCAGATAGCAATCTGGCTAAAGACTCTTCTCAATCTAGACAGGCAGGGATTGACCCTTGAGGATCAAGAGCAGTAAAGAAAGGGCCCGGGTGCTAGGCAGACCTGGCAATGGGTGGTCAAGCTCTCCCCAGGCAGTTCCCTCCCATCTCACCGCTGGGGATGGTCCCACCACCACTCTTTCCCTTTCTTTACTGTGAGGACAGGTACCATCTTATTTCTGGTAGTGACCACAACTCAGTCTCGTTCGAGATCAGGGTATTGCAGGAAGACTGAGGAATGACTTACTAAATCTAAGCTTTCCTGGTGGTCCCAAAAGTGTGGGCCAGTTGCTTCAGCCAGCAGGTAAAACACCACAGAGAGAGAGGAGTTCAATGCAGAACAGGGAGAGACAGTGCTTAGAAAAGATTAGAGCAAGGAAGTAAAGGTACCAAAGGGAGCTTCTACCAACATAAGTCCAAAATTACTCCAGTAGGACAGAAAAGGTGAAAGGTGTACTGGACCTGGGGAAACACCTGCTGCTCCTCAGGAACACCAGGAAAGCAGTTGAGGCTGCTGGAGCCGGCACGACCAGGGAGCACAAGTCCCACTGCCTTTAGGACAGGGGCCGTGGAGGAGTCAGCGGGATCGGGGACTGCCTCACTCCCCGAGCAGACCTTGCCCACCACCGTTTCAAGCTGGAAGCCTCCCACGTTTCCCAGCCACAGCTGAAAAAGCCAGAACATGGTCGGGAAGGTGGCTCGAGCTCCCGGCCAGCACAGCTGAGAGGCCACGGTCACCTCCTTCGGTTGCGTGCCCGTCCCCTTGCCACGCTCCCGAGGGCCCAGCCAAGGCGGCAGCAGTGGGGAGAGCCATGGCGGGCCGGCCTGTGCGCTCCTCCGTCTCTCCGTGTTGGTGCTCCAGCTCGCTGCCTACCAGTTTGCCCCCAGACCGGTGCAGAGCCCGGATTGCCAGCAGCCCCTCGGCCTCCCCCGGCCGCACCGGAGAGCGGGGCAGAGCGGGGCTCCCAGGGAGCCAGCCGACAGACGAGAGCAAGCTGCTCGTGCTGCACAGCATTAAGCGGAAGCGGATGAAGACAAGTGGTGAGCGTTGGGCGAGGGAGACATGGAGAAGCAGCCACAAGCTTGGACAATTCAGGACCCGAGCCGAAAGAAAAACCGCCCAGGAGCTCAAGCAGAGTTGCTGTCTGGTCTGAAAGCTCAGGGCAGGGCAAGGGCAGAGACTCGCATCCCGCAAAGGCTACGGAGGAGCTTGCAAAAGAAGTTTCCTCTCTGGGATGGGAAAAAGAGGAGATGGGGAAGGGTCCTCTCGGCCTCCCCTTCCCTGGGTTTCTGAGGGAGACATCCTGAGTTGCTCAGGTTTTAAAGCTGCGGGGGACTCATGACTCAGTCAGATGCTCTATAAATAGGACCAGAGCTCAAGTCCACTGACATCTCATAGGTCAGAGGACATTTTCCCTGGGGATTTGGTGGAGGCAGGGAACAGCGCTGGGCCTCAGGAGCCTCCCTCCTCATACAAGTGGAATCTGGCACCTAGGGAGGGAGCATCAGAGCAGGGGGAGCTCAGCAGGGAACCCTCTAAACACGCAGTGCCCCCTTCTTACACGGGGCAGGTGAGGCTGCAAGCAACCTTGCACCGTGGCTGGTGCCATCCCCATGGCTGCTGGCCGCAGTGAAGCAGTGGCCAGCCTGCCCTGAAGAGTCCCATGGCCCTAGGCTTTGCAGTCCCTTGCTGCTACTCCTCCTCCCTCAGCCCAAGACGACTATCGTGCTGCAGAAGATGAAAAGCAAACAAATAATAAAACCCCAAAGAAAGCCCAAACTTACCAGCTTCCCTCATCCAAAAGAAGCACCATGCTGGAGAGGACAGGACAGCAAAGCCACTGAGTTGGGGGTGAAGGTTAGCAAAAAAGAAAGGAGGAGAAAGAGGCCCAGATCCCATGCTATACAGAGAGGGGAGCAAGCAAGCGAGCCAGGGCTATGTGATGGCAGGGGGTGGACAGGGACAGATGCCAATGGAGAGCTCTCCTGAAATGCAACCTCCCCCAGCCCAGCTCACCCACTGATTTTTGGAGGGCCAGCAGCGGAGATGTTCAAAATAGGTCAAGGTTTGTCAACACAGTCATTAAACCCCTGCAGCTGCTTCCTGCCCATGCATGCTCCAGAGCTGTCATCATGAGCATTGTCTTTTTCAATACCAAACTTCTGCACAGTTCTCCCTCAAGCCACAGCTGCATCCCCAGTTTGATCTGGGATGTCTGACAGAGCAGGGAAAGGTCTCTCCTCTCTACTATTCCCTAGAGCCAGGGTCTGTCCAGGCATCCTGCCTTGCTGAAACTCCAGGGTCAAGCTCAGTTCTACTCAGCACCTTGTAACCAAGAGGAGACAGGCTTCCATTGCTAAATTGCCACCAGGAAAAGAACTGAGCATGAGATTTACAACCATCCAGTTCCCCTTGCATGAATCCCAGCTTGAAGTTGAGCCCTAGGCTTAAATCTAGTCTGGATTCAAGCAGTATCTCCTCAACTCACATGGAAGTTTAGAGGATTGAGAGGCAGGAGAAGAATTTGCTCCTGGAATGGGTCACCTGGATGCAGAAACTGAACCCATTAGCCAGAAAAACTGGGCAGCCATCCCTACCTTCTCCTCAGCCTTACAGAGACTGGACTGTGGTCTGGAGCATCACCTGCTCCATCCATGAGTGCACCTGCAAACAGTGGAGCGTGTCTGAGCAGTTCAGTGCCATTTGCTTGGACCCTGCCTAAGGGGTCTGCAAGGGTGAAGACCCATGGGGCAGCTTCTGGCTCCCTACCCCCACCTCTTCCTAAATCCCAGAAACAAGAGAGAGGACAGAGAGGAGAGACCTTTCCACAGACCATCACATGGGACCTACTCTTCTTTCTTGAGCCAACACATCTAGTGAAGAGTGGCAAGGACATAGCACAGACAGCTCAACCCCTTGGCATCACCAAGGCCAGACAAGACTTGGCTGGGACCTGCTCTGCCTCATGGAAAGAGAGCTGAAAGCAGAGACCCAAGATAGTTGCTTCTCCTGATTGTTTTCTATTTTAATATGAGTAGAGCCATGTTGTAGATGTCAGTGCTCAGAGTCCTGGTCATAGTCCTTTGTAATTGAAAAAAACCCCATACTAAGCTCTTTCAGCCTCAAGAGGGGTTTGAGGAGCAGCTGGCAGAGACCCACTTAAGTCCCTTCATGCAAGCCCAACCCTGAAGGCATACTGGGGAGCCCTTCCTTCCTCTTCATCCCTCACCTGCACACAGTGCCCAGCCAGGACAGCAGCACCACACAGTCAACCCACGTGGGCAGTGTCTCCTGCCTGATCAGGGACAATCTGCATTGCTACAAGTCATGTTTCTCAGCCTAAACTAGTGCTTTATACCAGGGCAGCTACAGTTGGCAATAGATGGCCAAAAGCCTCAGGTGCAGAAGAGGAGGATTTGGGAAATACGCTGTGCTGACTTGACTAAGGGCTGTATCCTTCCCCCGCAGTCTTCCCCTTCCTGCCCAGACTATTCTTCTCCCCCAGGGGAGCAAACACTACGTGCTTCTGTTCTAGAAGCACTGGTGACCCACCAGGTGCAATCAAGCACAGTCACCACCTGAGCAGATATATTTGCCAACTCAATTTACTGTCCTTTCCCTCACTGAGCAGGCCCTCTATTTTTTAAGACTGAAGTAACTAGAAGCAGGAAGTTGCATCACTCTGTAAAGGTCACATTCCTTTCCTTTTTAGTCCACATTTAGCACCAGTCTGAAGCCACAAGTCTCAAGTGAACACTAGGCAAGACAACCACAACTTCTGGAGTGATGCAGACTAGAGCAGAAGTGGGGTTTTGGTTAAATAACCCAATCTACTGCAAGTCCGGCCCCTCCTGTAATCCATCCAGTGGCACCTGCAAAATTAGGGGTCCCTAAATTAAGACTTGTGACTACTGCTCAACTCAAAAAGTAGCCTCAGGGAGGTCTGGGGGACCCACTTGCATTTCTGGGATGTTTCTTACAAGCTACTTCACACAGGGACCTGTGGCTCCACAGGAAAGCTGGAGGAGTGCCCAGGCTAAAAGCACAGACTGAGCCTGTCTCAGCCGTGGCAACACACCTTCACATTAACTGCCCAGCTCAGCAGCCCAGAGTTTCCCAATCGGTAAATAGAAGTGATAGTGGGATGTCCAACTTCAGGCAGCCAAGACCAAAGAGGTGAGCAACCGAACCCAAGAGCCCCTGTTCCCCCTGGAGCGCTCATGGGAAGCAAGATGGAGGCAGAGGAGAGTGGACTAATTAAATCTGTTATGAGGAGGGAAGGGGGAGGAAGGTGGGGAGGGAGGTGGGACAGGCAGTCAACTGCAGCTCAGAAACAAACCCTCCCCCAGAAAACGAGACCCAACCCCCCCCAAACCACATTAGCAGATGTTACCAGGGGTACCACTACTTCTAAGAAACAGCGTGTCCTTACCAAAAAGATTTGCAAGAATGTTTGTGGCCGAGGACCTAAGGTACTTGCTACAGAGATGTGAGATCAGAGGTCAGCTCAATCCTGCAACATAAAGGTGGCAAACCTGGGTCACAGCAGATCAGCAGCATGGTCGGGGTGCGTGGAGTCAGGGAGAGGGATGGGACTGCCAAGGGAGAAGGATGCAGGAGTGGGCTGAGCCACTGCGCTCAGCTTGCCTGGGAGCTTACCTGGCAGCAGCCCTGCCCCCTTACACCACCTGCGAGGCCTGAAATGCAAAGCTGCTGATGCCACAGTGAAGATTCAGGGGAGGGAAAAAGTGAGCCAGCAACAAAGACAGACAAAAAAAAAAAAAATTCACAAAGCTGCCTTAAAGAAATGAACAACACAAATATGGAAGAGCAGAAAATAAAAGAGCAGTAGGAAAAACACATCTGCCAGTGGCCCTCCATGTGGCAGGCTGCTGAGAGCCTCCAAAGGACCTGATGCCCAGGCACTGTCTCTCAGCTCTATGTGCAATGTTCTACAGCCCTAAGTACAAAGCCCCCATCCCACTGCTGCCCCTCATGTCCCCAGGTGACAGCAGGAGCCACAGAGGAACCAGCCCACAACTCTGCAGGAATCCTGGCCCTGCAAAACCTGAGCTCAGCTGGTTTGGATGGAGCTGCTGGTGCAAAGGGTTTGAATTTGCCTGCTGCAGGTAGATTTTTGCATTGGTGCTTAGCAGGATCCTGAAAAGCAATTCCCACTGAGACCCCATGGCTTCTCTCACATTCACTCCATTCCAGCACTGCTCTTCCCAAGTGGAAAACAGTGACACTAACAGACCTGCTTAGCATTTTACAGGTTGGGGGACTTCAAGCACGATCAAGGTCTAATGAAAGGAAGAAAGCAAACAACAGTTTTCCTGATGTCACCAATGCAGAATCAACCCCATGCCAGAGGAAACCTGAGCTCCTTTCTGTTGCTGAACCATCCCAGAGCACACAGCCCTTGCAGATCTTTGCTCCTGGCAGTGCTACAAGGCAGATGAAGCCCAAGATCAGGGATAACTGGGAGCCCAAATGCCAGGGAAGAAGGGGAAGTCACCTCTTGTTGGGTTTGATGTGGAAAGAATGGCTCCATGCTCCTCTAGTGCAGGCAGCCTGCACAGAGCCCCATGCACCACCCAAGTCTTCCCCAGGACCAGAGTGAGTGTGTGTCAGTGCCAGCCCTCGGGCAGGTCTTTGGATTTATGCTGCCTACCACAACCTGCTCGTGCCACGGAGACAAACCTTGGCCAGCCCAGATGCTGGCAATGTGGAGATGTTGCCCAAAGGCCTCGAGGCAAGGCTTGCCAGCAGGAGCATGCCTGGCCTGGGGGGAGGTGACATCCCTCTATCCCTGCCGTGCTCAAGTTTCCTCTTGGTCCATGTCAGGCCTTTAAACCATGCCAGTTGTGGTGGTACTTTGACCACAGCATCACAGACAAGGGGAGACAAATTCCCCCAAGTCATCCTGAGAGGTGCACACCACTGGGTGGAGAATTGGGTCCCACAGCCCTTGGGACAGCAGCAGAGAGAAGAACACCTCCCAGACTTGTTAAGCCACCACTGGGAAATTTCCCTGCAGCTTGCCTGAGAGGGTGTGAGCTGCACACCTCTACCACAGAGCCTGCCTGCAGGGCAAAGCCCTTGGCTGTGGGGTTTGACATCCCTGGTTTAGCGTAGGCTCTGCACGCCCATGGGCTGAAGGACTCCCTCTGCACATGGGCAGAGACTTCCCACCGACAGCACAGACTGGCTTTGGATAGGGCTTTGCAGCTCTAGGTGCAACGTTGGGGTTGATTTCCCTTGTACAGGCTGGGAAATCTTGAGCTAGAAGGCTTGGTTTTGGTAACAGGACAGGCTTCTCCTTTTTTCCTCCTGAGCCCTGCATGAAATTTTAACAAAAAGAGCAAGATGGACAATTCTCCATCTCTGCCAAGCCCATGGCAAATGCCCACCACTTACAGGTGAGGAGCCAGCCCTGGGTATGGATATTTCCAGTCACAGTGAACTCTAAAGCTCCACACTCACTCACTCTGCTTCAGTATTTCTGAGCTATGCCCATGTCCTCTGTTTGCAGAGCATCCACAGGTAAAGGGAGGGGAAACATCTAGAGATCAGGTCCTCATCAGATGTAAATCAACACGGTGCTAATGGGATCAGAGGAACTACACCGGCTTGCATCAGCTGGGAAATTTGGTTTAAGCACCCAGAGAAGGAGCTCAAACAGCTCCAAAGTTATATAGGGGTGGCCACAGTGTCTCCATCTCCTAAATCAGCATTTTATTTGTTCTAATGTCTTCCTGGGTTGGAGAGGTCTGGACCGTGGTGCAATAAGAGATTGAGCCCAAGGCTACCAAGTTAGTATGGGGAGAGATCTGAACACACCCAGCTTGCTTCAAGAGGATGCCAACCAGAAAGATGGCCTTGGGCAAGAAGAAGGAAAGTCAGCTTACCTTTGTTCTTCCTCAAGTTCTTCTTTGGTCATCATTGACTTGTACTGGTTTCCCCTCAGCTTTCCAGGACTGTATTTAAAAGAGAACATCTCATCTGCAGCTGGAGAGTGGGAGAGAGAGAGAGAGAGAAAGAAAAGCAAGAGATCCCATGAGCCAGAGACCTCCCAAGAGCAACGATCAACAGCAGTGGGCTTGTTCCCTTGAGGGGCTCACTGCCTCCTGCACCTACACCCCTCCCACAAAACACTATGACCACCCCAAAACACTCTTCCTCAGCCACCTCCAGTCTCAGAGTGCCTGGCCAGTGTCAGGGAAGCTGTGTGGATTGCAGTGGATAGCCAAGGCATTGCTGGCCAGAGGACAGTGGAGTCCCAGCTGCAGCTAGCACTGGAAACAGCGAGGACCGCTGTGAGCAAGCAGCCCTGCTTGGAAGCAGATGCCTGCAAATCCTGCAGCCCAGGAACCATATGCCATTGCTCTCCCTGGATTCAAAGCCTTGCAGGCCCATCCTGGCTTATCAAGACATGCTAATCCTGCCCTGATTAGCTCACAGCATTTTCCGCTTCTCTCCGGAGCTGCATTCCTTCTCCCTCCCTCTCCTCGTCCAGGGGCCCTTTCCCATGCTGGGAGCTTCCAGATGGTGCCACAAGCAGAGCAGTCCCAGGCCACTCAGCCCAGCAACTCTCCTGCAGCCCTCGACAAAGCCTGTGAAAACGGAGGTGCCACACTGCAAATCCCCAGGGCTGCAAACAGAGCTGAGCCAAGGCAGCCCTGGAAGCACCTACACGGCTGGGCCCAAGTCCTTCTGTCACCAGCTGACAGACCTGAAGAGGAAGCTGGGGTCTCCTTCTCCAGGCCTAGGTGCTCTCCCACCCGGCTCCCCAGCCTCAGCCCTATGCTAATTAGAGCACCGAAGCTCCTGGACTCTGAGCCAAAGCCGATCCTTTTCCAATCGGATTTTGTTCAAGCACTATTTGCTTTTAAAAACCTCTCCCCTGCTTTATCTTCCTACAGATGGGAGAAAATAACAGGAGTGGAGGTCAACCCAAAGGGCGGCCCAGGAAGAGCAGCTGCTTCGGGTAGGTGCCTTTACTGGTTATCTGTGGGCTGGTTATCTGTGAGACTTTATCTCTCAAGGACTGCAGGACTTGGCTGCTTCATGTTGAGCCATCAAGTATTGCTGTTTCCACAGCTACCCAGAAACATCTGCTGCTTCCACCGACCCTTGGAGTCCTGGAGATACTTCTAAAGGGTCGACAAAAGGAAAATGTTATTGTATTATCTGAGTGGTTCTGAAAAAATTGCACAGTATCCACAAAGCAGCTATCCAGGATGATACCTCCCAGCACCAGCAAGACCCCAGAAGTGGTGCCTTCTGTGACCCCTTGACTTCTGTAGCAGGAGAGAAAGCCCCAATTTGTACATAACCCACGGACCCATCCCCTGTCCCCAGCCACTGAGGAAGCCCCTTCCCATCCTCGCCACTGCTATTGCAGACACCACAGTCATGAAAGTCTCTCCTCCTCCACCTGCCCAAATGAAACACACCCTGCAGCCCCTCTCCTCCCTTCCTCACACCCAGAAAGATTCAGCATCAGCAGCTTCCCTCTGTTTTCCAGTCAATAGTTCCCTTCAGGCTTTTCTCCCCGTCTCCAAGGTCAGCCACTCGATTTAGCGATTTCTCCAACCCCGAGAACACAAATGTGCTCAGCTGCTGCCAGAGCTCTCGCAGACCTTGGGAACCCCCACGCAAAAGGCAACTTCAGAGACTTATGTTGTAGATGCGGACAAGTGAGATCTCGGCAGCAAGGTGCGTGAGGCTGGGCGGGCAGGTAGGGGACTGAGCGTGCTGACCGCTGCAAGGACACTGCCACTAACACATGGAGTGTGCCCAGAGCCGTGGGAGCACACTGGGAATGTGACAGAAACCTCCTCCCTGCAGATACCTCCCTTTTTCTTTATACCTCCACATCCCTGATCTTGGGGAGTCCTGGTGAACTTCTACTCAGTGCCTGATCCACAGTGTTCCTCTAATCCCAAAACACCATCAAGGCTCTGGGGGGGAACGATGAGGCAAAACCTTTTCCTCGCATCGTCGCAAGCGTCTGAACACAAGCGCCCCAGCGCTCCGGTCTCGCAGCCCCAAACGTTCAGCTCGGCCGTGTCCCACTTCCCTTGCTGGGAAAACCCTCTGAACGGACGGACACGCAAGTCTGGCCAGCTGGAAACAAGCAGTAATGCTGCAGCTTATCAGCCCTTTGGGCGGCCATAATAGCGCATGGAAAGAAAATTCAGCTGGCTGATGCTTTGGGAGATATTAAGAGAAAAAAAAAAAAAAAAAAGAAAAAAATGGGAAAAAGAGGGTGTAACATCCTGTTTCTTACCCTGCTGCAGAGCAGGAGCCGTTTGTTACCTTTGTATAGCTCGCCTGATTTCAAGGATAATTAAGATCATTTCCCTCACGTGGTTTTCTGCCAAGTAAATAGAGATTTGGGATTTTGCCTCTCTCAGAAAGGGCAGTTCAATTGTCACCCCGCCAGAAAAGAATAAGGAAAGATGGAGGTGAGGAAGGTCCCACCTTCCTGCCCACACGTTGTGGTTAAAGAGGAGCCAGCATATGGCTTTGGAAGCCACTGGCTGTTTTCTGAGCTCAGGAACTTTCTTTTCAGACTGAAAACAAACTTCAGGAAACACAGAGCACAGAGGAGGCTGGGTTTTCACGTGGACAGTGAAAACACTGCAGAAGTATGAGGTGACCTACTTAGAACCGTCATGAGTTCATATTAAAGAAAACATTTGTCTTTCCCTGTCCTCACATTGCCAGTGCCGTGACCCATGGCTGCCAGGGCAAAAGCAGCCCCAAAACCACATCTCTCCCCACAACATGCTCACTCTGGCACTCTCCCTGCTAGCTCCCTGTGAGCCATGCTGTCTGTAGTGGGGAGAAGGCTGCTCGGGTGGTTTTGGCCACCGCAGCAGCATCTCATTGTGGAGATCTGATCAATGCAGATCAATAGCTAAAGGGTGGGGGTCAAGAGGATGGGGCCAGACTCTTGTCAGTGGTGCCCAGAGACAGGACAAGGAGCAACGGGCACAAACTGGAACCCAGGAAGTTCCATCTGAACAGAAGGAAAAAGTTCTTTGCTGTGGGGGTGTCAGAGCCTGGCCCAGGCTGCCCAGAGAGGCTGTGGAGTCTCCTCCTCTGGAGAGATTCCAAACCCACCTGGACA